>JAITYZ010000988.1:0-11955 GCA_027744595.1 Paronellides praefectus
CGACTGTATACTTATTTGAAATGGCTAGTTGATGTTGATAGTCCTGGCTGTGGTTTTCTTTTGTGGTGTAATTTGACCGATGGAATGGTAAAGGTTGACCACACACATGGTGAACGATACCACACTCTCTGCACTCTGCACTCTCCATGTCACAACCAAGCAGATAAGGATTTCTTTCGAGTGAGATTTTCTTCTTTGGAGAAAAAAAAAGAAGAGAAGATGACTTTCAAAAAAAACTAAAGAGTTTTATGGTTTCTTGGTTTTGGATATTGTAAATCTTTCATTTGATTAGCATATTAAATTATGATGACTGGATCTGTCACGCTCTAGTCTTTGTACTGCGTATGCGTACACACGCAAAGAAAACCACAGATGCGTGACTGTTAATATTTTTTCTGTTCCCTTACTTCATATTGTTACATATTATGTAGGTATATATTTATATTTATACTGAACAATGATCTATTGTTGTCGTAGCTTTCACTACAATATTATCCCCACTGGTGCAGAATTAACATCGTTTTGAGTGAGATGGACCATCGGATGCGGTCATATGGAAAACTGAAATGTCATCATGATGCGGTATAAACTATGACAATTGGAGAGTAGTTAGTAGTGAGTGACTAGTATTACCAATTCGATTGCAAATTTACCATTTCAATTGTACAAGCCCTGAAAGATAAAATTGAAAGCATTTACATATTAACGAGCACACAAAACCTGATTTACGGTTTTCAAATCAAATGAAGAGTTATACAAAAGTATGAAAAAGAAAAGAACACTGGCGTGTACCATTAACTAACAAAAAGTGAAGTAGCTTGCAAACCGTGTTTGAAAATTATATGTCATTCATTATTGCACAATTCGTGTTACTTTACATTTTCCGGGCAACTCCACCCACATCTTTGAAAAATTGAATTTAAAAAAAGATTCCCTTACGAAAATTCGTATTCAGTCATTTCCAACCGACCCCTGCCCCTGGCCTGTGTGAACAAGTAAGGTTCATTTCATGACACTAACAAGGGATTCAGCAGCGGTGACCCTCAACTATTACTAGAATAGTCCATTCTTCTTCTCGATAACCCAACAACTATTGACTGTATCGACAGTTACACCGGCATGCTTTCATTTTAAATTGCTTCTTGGGCACGCTGACACAGTACAATACCATAAACATCATACATTTTCATACGGATTTTTTATGATAAATTGCTTTTTAATAGCAGTTGTTGTGTATAGGAGGGAACTTGTGGGTGCTAAAAAGACTGCTGCTGCTGCTTCTTCTGGTGATGATGATAATCATGATCACTATATTATGTGAGTTTGCTACTACTCAAAGAGTACTTATTATTAATATCTTCCATAAAAAAATGCTCATGATCAAGAGACTATATAGCTGGCTGACATTGGAATTGTGGAGTGGAGTAGATTACACTAAAGTAAAGCAATCATCATCCCCCCCCCAAAAAAACGATTATTTTATCATAACTCTCATCGTTTTTACGATTACGACTTTATATTTCTTTGCCAAAGTCAAGTCAAGTTTTTACGCAAAAGTTTACCAACTCCTCCTCAGTACTTAACTTGATACTTTCCTCTTTTCCTCCTCCAGACACCGGAAGAAAAGTCATTTCCTTAATAATTCACACTATTTAAATACACATTTCTCATTATTACCCTATTTGCGTCTTTATGCAAATGTAACCGGTTGTCTACAAGCAGCAAAGCAAACTTTTTGTCGAACGTACGCTTAGTAGTATTGCTTGTGTGCTAAATAGAGCAAAATGAGTAGAGTGAATGAATATTCAAGTAAAGTGGATAGTGGATAAAAGAAGGGAGTAATGATCATCATAATGATAATCCGAGACAAGACGAAGATAAGTAGCAAAAAACCGTGGGCTGAACACATTGCACGCATTTATACACGCACAACAAGCAAGCCCAAAGGAGCATGAAAGCTGCTGAAAAAGAAGTTTGGCAATGTCATCTCTTAATAATAATAATAATCTATCTATAGTATTAAAACGGCTTTATGACTACATGATAATGTGAATATGAATATGGATAGCAGGTTTTTTTTACGATGATTATGATTACGTTAATGCTCTTTCTCATTCAGCAAGGAGGAAAATGTAATGTGAGAGTGTNCTTCTTCTTCATAAAGCAGTTCTTTGCCATTTCCAAGTTTAAGACTGGAGTGCAATAAACCCATTAAATGTTACAGTTTTTGCGTATGATTATGTTACTCATTGAACATCAAATACTGATGAGAAAGATTAAAACCAACGTTTGTGTAGATCAAGATCTGTTGTTGCTTTTGTGTAGTTTACTAATTTTCTAGTTTTTATTAAGGTTATTAATTTGTTGTCATTATTTTCTAGCCTCTTTTGAAATTTAGAAGATAAAAATACACTGAAAAGTATTAAAACAACTTTTTGTTTACAAAACAAGTAAAAAAATATAGCAGTAGTGCGTGCTATACACAATTGTTTCAGAATCAGAATGAATTTCAATATACACGGGCAATATATAAGAATTTGGCATATATATTGGTGGGAAAGGGGCACAAAAGTGAAATGCAGCGCAATTGAATGGAAATGCACCCATAACATAAATAACATTCCATGGACAATTTAGAACAAGAATGCTACAAGTACACGCACACACACACACATAGGGAACATTGATACTCATCAAAAATAAATAAATTCCTTTTCCGCTCTGTCTGTATTGCTCCCAAGAAAAAACAAGACAAAATATTACAATGGGCAAGTGCAAAGGGAATTTGTAGCTGGTTGTGCGTCTTTTTTTGGAAAATAGGAATGGGATGGCCCACACAAATAAAACTACTCAAATGACAAAAAGTTTGCATGCACCACCCTGCATCTATAAATTGAGGGAAGAGGGGGAAAATATGTAGGGAAAGAGGGAGAAAATGCAGAGAGATCACTACACACAATATACATACATATTATGTACATAAGACCATCATTATAACATTTTCCCCGTAAAAGAAAACATGGTATGTGTCGTTCCATTCTTTATCTCTCTTTCAATCAATGTCATCTGCAAATTCCACGGGTATGGAAAGTTGCTGCTGTGTTGCAGTTGTAGCAGTGGTGGCGTTGCTTCTCTTCTTATTGACATTCCACTGCAAGTTGTAGTACAGAGTTATATTATGGGCAAGTTATTATGCTACAGTACATACTAGAGACCCCATTTCCCCTGGAGAGGTAAAGAGGGGGAAAAAACTGTGAGAGACAACTCAAGTGAAATAAAAATCCTCAAAATAGTACGACATGTCGACATTATCATAATTTACAGTGTATTGACTACAACAAAAAATATTGTGTTTTGTAAATAAAAACACACAGGAATAATATTGAGCATTATATAACAGGCTGTTATTTGTATGTATATTGATGAGAATGGAAATATAGCTGAAAATGTGGATATTAGAAAACAAGAATTTTATGGGGTGATTTGACATTATTGATGTCAAATAAAACTCCAGTAGGTAAATTGTCTGTACTACCGGTGCGTATCATGTTTATTCAACTCAAGGCCAATAAGTCACAGTATAGCTTGTTCAAAATACATAGCTTGTATTGTTTTGGTTGTTTTGGTTTATTTTTAAGGAGCAGCGTCATTTGTGCAACAACTGCTTCAAATCATTTCTCCTACCAAACAATTTCTTGGATCTGCCTTCTCATTTCTGCGCTATATTCCATCACATCATCAAGTTTCAAAATGAGCTACCCTTTGCGTTTTTGTTATTCCTGATTTGCGATGCTGCTCAACTTCACTTTCCTATATGCTGGAAATATGCTGACTTCGAAAAGGGTCAAAATGAGATGGATAAGACGGGAATAACAGGAGCAATCATAAAAATGAAATATCCGTCGTAGATTGAAAATTTTTACGGGACCTTTCCATTTCGTCGAAAGAGATAGACTTATGATCGTTTTTAGGTTTTGTATGCATAGAACCACTTTTCTCTTGTGTGCCACGCGATAAAAATGGGTTGTGAACCGAATGATTATCATCAGCTAGAAAGAGAAGAAAGCTTTCTAAAAATTAAATGGAATAATATTTTGTTTAAATAAAAATTGGAAACCTTTCTCTTGTGTGCCACGCGATAAAAATGGGTTGTGAACCGAATGATTATCATCAGCTAGAAAGAGAAGAAAGCTTTCTAAAAATTAAATGGAATAATATTTGGTTTAAATAAAAATTGGAGTTTGTAATCGAATTACGAAACATAAATGAGTTTTGAAGTTGACTTAACAGTCTTCAGCTTCTTGAGAATCATGTACTTGGATAATATATTACACGACATGTATTAAAGCAATTTTTGCTTTTAAGCATACCTACTTTACGAATAAAGTCAATTGAATGTACAAAAGCAAGGGATGATGCTAAAAAGTAGTGTTAATAATTGAATTTTCTCACAATTTCCTACTTGAAATTTTACACAGCCACTTTAGAATTCTCAATCTCTTGAAAAATTTGTGGAGGAAAATATGGAGTGCGCCTTTTCTTCCATCTCATTTTGTAGCTGGATGGATATTGATTGGCCTTCTTCCTTTCTCCTTTCCCGTCTTTCTTGGGCTTCCTCCTTTCATCTTATGACATAAATAAGAATGAACCGAAGAGGAAGAAGATGCACTTATGTATTTCACCATTTTGACAAGAATTATTGAAGAGTGCATCACATCATCAATGATGGAAAATGCATTATTTCATTTGATTTGACCGACTCTCTCGTGAGAGTGGTTGAATAGGTGCTCTGTGTGTAGTTCTTTAAAAGAGAGGAAATGATAAGTGAAAATCGAAAGGGGAAGTAGCTCAAGAAACAAGATAAAAAATGGAAAGGATTCAGCCGCCACTACTCTTATGCCTTTGTGTGCATGTGAAACTTTCTTCTTCCACCCTCACCAGCGCGCGTTTATCTACTCAACACAGATAAATTATATCATTTAAGAAGAAGAAGAAGAGCATTGAACATGCTTCTACTACTTTTCAGTTTTAAAGTGAAAAGTAGAGAGGGAAAACGGAAGGAAAAGCGTTTGCTGGTACAAAGTTGTATTATGACTTTTTTTGTGTTGTTGGTGGTGCGGTGGTGATGTCGATATTGGCTTGAGTTTTTGCTGGCTGGTTTTGTGCATTATGGCGTGCTGTTGTAGTAGAGTACACAACATGACAAATGTCTGTTGTAAAATGAAGCATATCTCATTTTTGTAAAAGTGAACAGAGTTGGAGTGAAGTGGAAAATTCATTCAAAAAAGATAATCCAATTCTTCTTGCAAAAAAGAAGAGTTGGTTGCTTTGTCAAGTGTGAACAGATAAATTATATCATTTAAGAAGAAGAAGAGCATTGAACATGCTTCTACTACTTTTCAGTTTTAAAGTGAGAAGTAGAGAGGGAAAACGGAAGGAAAAGCGTTTGCTGGTACAAAGTTGTATTATGACTTTTTTGTGTTGTTGGTGGTGCGGTGGTGATGTCGATATTGGCTTGAGTTTTTGCTGGCCGGGTTTGTGCATTATGGCGTGCTGTTGTAGTAGAGTGCACAACGTGACAAATGTCTGTTGTAAAATGAAGCATATCTCTTTTTTGTAAAGTGAACAGAGTTGGAGTGAAGTGGAAAATTCATTCAAAAAAGATAATCCAATTCTTCTTGCAAAAAAGAAGAGTTGGTTGCTTTGTCAAGTGTGAATATAATGTGTGTACAATATGTACCTTACATAAAAATGTATAATTGGGAATAAAATAATTTCTTTTGCGAGGCAATTTTTTTACTTGAATTTTAAGTTACATTTTTAAGGCTGCTTAAATTTTAATTACACAACACATTGGATTCAAAACGTTTCAATTACAGCAATTAACTTCTAATCACTGGATAATGGATTTAGCTATTGCACGTATAATCATATAGGAAATTACAAATCTTGTGCTTGCGTGAAAAACAGTGTCACATGGAAAAACAAAAATTGTCCCTCGATGTTCTTCCCATTAACCACTTAATTCCGACTAATCTACACCACAAATCTAAGTAACGACAAGCGCATGTGATGGCAATTCATCGTTCATGCATGTCAAAAATCATTAAGTGTCATACCCAGAGATAACCTGAACACTTTCTCAAAGCCTAGCTATTGTACAATATATTATTCCCGTTATAACTTGTATTTATTTAGGTATGTTATAAAGCCCGTATAAATTAGACAATGTAATACGTGTGTTCAATTTGATAGGGATGTAGATATGATGATATCTAATACTGTATGTAAGATTGGAACAAACTGATCCTTTCTGACTTTCCGATGATGAAGAATGACTGGCAGGAAAGAAGAAAAATCGGGAAAAGTAAACAAGCAAAAAAATAAATATACACTTGAGTCGCTCTATCATTTACCCCCTTTTCCATAATGCCATAATGTTCGTATATCCTACTGCTTCTCTCTGTACTCTGTAGAGATTTTGATAAACCAAAAAAAGTATATGGGTATAATGAAATACACAAAATACATAGCAATATTGTAAAGCAAATAGAAGAGGCATTAATGTGTGATGAAAAGTGACAGCTGAAATAGGCGATATGACAAGAAAAAGGAGGAACACAAAACACAACACACACACATCACAGCATAATATACATTTTCACAAGCATACACACATGAAGCTATCGCCTCCTTTCTTTTTTCGCTGCTGCTTTTGCTTTCTTTATCAAATCACTCATCTTTCATTTCATTTCATTCAACAGCAATCTCAAATGACAAAAGATCTTATCAGATGAAATGAGTCATCGTATCATATATCTATATCTATCTGTTGTCTTCCTTCCTCCTCCACTAGTACACTCCTGTCGCATTGCGTTATGTATGATTCTTCTTGTATGTTTGTGTGTGTCGTATTCGTACTTATTGGATTCCCTTTGTCACAATTCTGCTTCTGTCATCGGCAGTCAATCTCAGCTTCAAGACGAACAAATACATAACAGTACAAAGTACAACCAGAGCTGAACGGAATAAACAGAATGAGAGAATATATTGCCCCCTTTCATTATTTAACTTTAAGTATTCCATTAATTTCACACGGCAAATGCAATTATATAATTCTGCTGGGCGGTATGATGATGGTATGGTAATACTGCAGTAGGAGCTTTTAACTGAAACTCTGACGGTGATTTTTGAAGAGTTGAAAGCCACGAGAAAGCTGATGGAAAAGGGTGATGATGATGATGAATTTTAAATTCAATTTCAAAAAGCGAATGAAATGAAAGTGTGGTGTGCAATGTACATAATATGGATTTTAAAGCCGATTAGCCTATTAGATAAGTATAAAAAGTGCATGTTAGATTTTTTTGTATTACGATACCCCACCGGTGTTGCCGAAATGTGATACAAAGTCAGTGAAATGAGCACCACATGAAATGTGTAATAAGCTTAGCGCTGCGTTGATGCAGAGATGATTGATGATGACCAGTTCAGTGGACAACCAATTTTCTGCAGCGAAAATGAGTAAAAAGAAAAGTCAAAGGAAACCGTATATTTTAAACAGGGGAGGAGGGAGCCTCTAGAATAAGATGGATGGCATTTGTCACCTCTTTTGCACAACTATGGCGGTTCCGGTTTTCATGTGTTTAAAAAAAAGTAATTACCTTCGTTCTAATCCTATTTTATTTACCTCTCAGGGTTTTGTTTTATTATTATAACGAGCCAGTAAGTTATAGTTATACTTTTCATGGTTTTGGTATTTGGTGTTTTGTTTGCGTGACCGCACAAGAAGATTTATGGGGTATTATGAGATCATGCACAAGAGAATAAAAGGTGCACATATATTTTACTGCCCAGTTCCAATTTCATAAGTTTGAAAAATAAAACAATTGACAATACAAAACTAATAAATTACTTGTATCAAGGGTGCCGCTTGTTGTATTAAGATTTATGAGTTTGATGATTTTTATCATGATCAGTTGGGAAAAAAAAATCTTAATTAAATAGATATAGATATGCAATTATCCCAACAATACGTGATTACACAGCAATATGTGGAAAAGAAGAAAAAATAAACAAGTCTTGTCTAAATGTTGGTGCTTCTGGTGGACAGAAGTGGCAATACCCTTCTTGGCATGTCGTGCTTAATTCTCAATTTTACTGCTACTACCATCCGTTCATTACGTTTGTAACAGACATTCACCTCGCTCAGAATTAAGCAACTTTATTATTATCTTCCTGAAAACTGAAAAGCGTGTTCGAATCGAAAATGGTTGTGATAATAATGAAAGTTGTCAATGTCTGTTACAAAATCTTGAACGGAAAGTAGTAGCTAGATATACCATGATCCCCAGCGCCTCCATGCTTGCCTTTTCCGTCCTTATGATTGCCATTTCCATCATTATGATTGTCATTCCTATTCTTATGATTGTCATTCCCATCCTTATGATTGCCATTTCCATCATTATGATTGTCATTCCTATTCTTATGATTGTCATTCCCATCCTTATGATTACCTTTTCCATCCTTATGATTGCCTTTTCCATCCTTATGATTGCCTTTCCCGTCCTTGTGCTTGCCTTTCCCGTCTTTATGCTTGCCTTTTCCAACCTTATGCTTGCCTTTCCCGTCTTTATGCTTGCCTTTCCCGTCTTCACCATGTTGGTCTTTCTCCCCATCGTCGTCCTCAGAAGAATCCATATCCATATCCATTCCCAAAGAACGCCCAGCACCTTTGAATGAAAAGCTGGAATGTTCATCAGGATCAGGATCGGGTTCAGGGTCGTCAGATCCCAAAGAACGCCCAGCACCTTTGAATAAGCTGGAACGTTGATCAGGAGGATCGTCAGAGTCTGAACAATCTTGATCCTCTACAGCCTTGAAAACATTGTTTTTCAAATTCCCAATCATTTTAGGATGGTATAGAGTCACTACAACAAATGTCGTCTCTTCCATGTCACTCACAACACCCACTCCAAGTTTCTTTGAACCTTTCCAAACCATTTGAATAAAATGACCGAATTTCTCTTGAAAGCGGATAGACGTGTCGTCAAACGGGTAGGAGGCATGTTCACTGTACCAGGTTTCCACAGCCAATTTGACAAGGGAAGCGTGACTATTGAAGTGCTTGTTTTTAGTACTTCGAAGAAGGGACTCGCCTAGGTCATGAGAGTGGGGACAGGAATGGTCTAAACTTCCGAGTTGAAGGTAATAAAAGGCGCACTGGACTGCTTTTTGATTCAACTGTAAAATCAATATACAAATTTATTAATTTTTAATTTCCGCACTCGCAAAACGAATAGTAACTTATCCTGCCAAGTATATATAGGCATACCTTGTCATCCAACATCAATTTACCGACTTGGTGACTACATCTATGGTCATTGTGAAGTTTCAGACCAATCCATTGATAAGTTTCCGCTGTAAATATTACAATACGCGCTTACATTTTGTACTTTTTAACCACATTAAAAAACTTTTAATATTTACAAGTTCACCATACATTAGTTTACCTTCTTGAGAATCCACCTGCGTACTTACGAACATCATGAAAAAAGTAATGGCTACTGGAAGTATCCGGGTACCTGTTCGAGGGGACATCTGTGATGCGTTCCTAGCATCAAAGTCAACATCCTTTGTTTCATTCTCCAACAACAAGCCATGAAAAAGAGTTTATGCGATTTTGATGCATAAAAGGATGGATTTCAGAAATGCTCAGTTTTTCCTAAAATATATTGTTAGGGAATAAGTAAGATGGTAAACAAAAAAGAAACAATAGAAACACTTTATTTTTTAGTAAAAAAAAAGAAAACATTTTTCAATAACAGAAATAATTCATTTTGTGTTTTGACGAAAGAGTTTAAATAAACTTAGTGTTTTGGATGTTCACTCTTAAATTAAACAATGAGTGCAATGATGATTCCTGCAACAATAGCCCATCCCATGATAGTTTTCCTTTCGATTCCTGCTGTTACTGTTTCGGAAAAGTTTTTAATATACGGCTTTTGTGGACTCTTAGGACGATGCGCATGTTTCTTGAATGCTCCGTTAGAATTCCCCGGTGGTCTGTACAAAGCCACCATAACAGTAGACTTCCCTTTTTCCACTGCCAACCCAACTCCCAGCTCCACACTGGTGTCCCAAATCAGTTGAGTGTAATGGTTAAAACTAGGATTTTCGAAGTCGTACGTGTCAATTTCATTGTACCACGATTTAATTCCATCATCCGTCTTTTCTACTGCATTGATATTGTTCCAACCATAAACCATGAATAAGTTTTCGCCGACTTTTACCTTGTATGGGCACTTGTGGTTTATATCGGTGATATTGGCATACCATCGTGCACATTTCTCCGCCATTCTGTTTAGCTGGGGATGTAAAAGAGAAAAAAAACAAAGAAATTGGTAAATACATGGATTTGTGTCAGTAAAGTTTGAAATTTAATTTGTGTACGACGTAACGTGGTCCACGTTAAATCAGAATTAGCATTACTTCGTCATTTAGTTTCATTTCGGGTGCGCCATGATGTTGTCTAAATTTATTGTGGACATAAAGGCCCCGTAGCTGGTAGTCTATCAAAATGCAACGAAAGAAGTTACAAAAATGTTAGCACTTTAGTAAAATTGTGAATTATTTATTAGTACATCATGCGTATTACTATTGCGTATGAGTATGAATGACCTTTGGCGTTAGAAGTTCCTCTACAACAGGCAAAAGTTCCATTAAATCCTGAGATGAACACTAATATAAACAGGAAGCAAAACATGATGACGAGATTTTCCTTGAAAGGCATCATTGCAACATTTTGGAAAGCTAGCTTCATGGATAAAATTTATTTATTTAAAATTTATGAATAAAAAATCATGTTTTTATGTTATTTATGATTTCAAGTCTCCTGATTGTGCTTTGACGACAAACTTGCGTGACAAATTGTAACTCACTTGCAAAATATATATATGAATATGAATTACATGTGGAATAAAAGTCGAGTGTGCTTTGAGGTGTTAATGGTATAACCAATTTAATCATAATTTAATTTAAAATGACAATATTAGGCAGTGGTTCTGTTTTTTTATCTTAGGTTTTCATACTTTTTATGTACTCAGAGGAATATAATTAAATGTAATTTCTTTAAACATATTTATGAGATGAAGTATTGATATAATTATTTATTAATGTAGTTTTTGTACCAAAAATTAAACTATTCCGCTTCCATATGCCATCTTTAATCTATTGAACATTAATATAATATACACAGCTTTGGAAATTAAGTGCTTATAATAATAATAACAGCTTCGAGAATTCGGAACTCCTTCACCACCATTAACGTTCCACTAAAAAATTCCGGTATGAAATGTCAAAAAGCGTATAGTCCACAAAGTACTCGTACATGGGCCGCGCGATATAGAAAAAATGAAATGTCCACAAAGCAGCCAAGGACACCCATCCAAAAATGAAGCTGAGAAAGTAGAGAAGGAAATTAATGACAACATCCTTCCATGTAATGTTCGGAACAAGAAAAATGGCTGCCGATGAGAAAATGAATCCAACGGATGGAAATCCTACACAGAGAAATAATTGGCCAAGCATGGGTAAAACACCGAAAATGATTTGTATTTCAATGCGTTTCAAGCAATGATATCTTTCGTAATATTGCTCAATACTTTCTTCTTGTGACATTTTGATTTTAGCAAAAAACGAAGTGAACCGACTAACTTGGATAAAGTTTGTAAATTGTCTCCGTACTAGAATTAAAGTTTGATTTTAAATAAAATACTACACAAGGCATTGCTTGAAAACTTTTTTAATGACAAATCATATATTTTTAAGTGTTGCTCGGCAAACTATACAACTTGCATGCATGAAATTACATGAATAAATGTGAGAAGATCAGCGAAACTGCTGGAACTTTACAAACGTTTTGTTCCGTTAACGGCTGAGGTTTAGAACGAAACATGG
>JAITYZ010000989.1:0-10749 GCA_027744595.1 Paronellides praefectus
TTAATACGTATTTACGCTGACATTTTTGTAAGGAAAGATAAAATAATTGTTGACGTAATTTAGTGACCAGGCAAATTTTCACGGTGCCACAACACAAGATTTGTATTTTTTTACTGGATTAACAATATAATTGCAAAATATAACCGTAAAAGGTTAGAACTGAATTTTTACTTCATAAGCTTCTGCCTTGTTGCCTACAAAATTCGCCTCCAAAATAATAATTATTATACCTATATGATCTGTAAATAAAAATGACTCTATCTATGTAGGTATTTATATTCGAAACAGTAAACGCAGGTAACAAGATCCAATTGCCATTTGACCTTTTTTGGGAGCTTGAAACTATAGGAAAAGTTTGATTTTGTAAAAATAAGTTCATGAAAATGAAGCGACATGTTTGTGGAAAGAGAAATAAAAGTCCTACATGTTCACGTGTTTTTGATGAAATTTCAAGCTTTCTCCATTATTTATCCAACCCAATGACAAAATATACACCATGTAAATAAAAACCTTGTGAAATCACACCGAATTTTGCAATTTTTGAATTCAAGCTAATAAATTAAAGTTGGTTTGTTGGAAATTGACTTGCCATTTCTTTACCACAAGCAAAAATTGCAACATCCAGCATTTGTTGTTATATTATTGTTTGAGTTATTGAGTCACTGCCATTTGGATCAAAACAATAAAAATAGACCAGCTACCCTTTGAAATTACGTACTGTATTCAAATGGCATAAAATTTAATCTTTCCAAAATTCTGTAAACATGTCGCAGTGGTCTTAAAAATTCAAGAATGGTTTAATGAATTACAAGTTTACAATGCACCGCTGTTGATAAATTATCTTTCACTGTCAACAAAAATCAATAAACTTCCTTTCATGTACTGCAATATTCCATTAATACATAATATGCATGTACCCTCATTCAGCTTTTTCCGCTACGACTTTCTAGAATCTTTAATACATTATATTAAACCAGATACACACGAATGTATATTTATAGTACATAGAAAAATGTTCGTTTCATCCATTATACCCATGCATACTACAGTATAAGAACCCATTCATTTGTTCATCACGAGACAATGATAAAGTATCAGAATTTTTACACAAGAGTGCAGTTTTCTCCGGAACAAGGAAAAGGCAAAGACATAAGAAAGTGATGAGAAGAATGGTGAAAAGGGTGAAAGAAACATGACTACTAGCACTGGGTTGAATGGAATTACACATCTTAAAACCCATCCAAGTGCATGATGTTATGCGGGGAGAAGACCTCTTTCTTGGATATTAATATTTTCATGTTGTAAAGCAGCTCTTATTAATGAGGCAGGCGGATGTCTCAAGTTAAATATTATACAGCTGCAAACTCCAATCCTGTACTTTTCATCATAACAATAGACAATAACTTGGTACATAATATGAGCCGTATTTCTTCAGCAACCCGACTAGTAATGAAACTTTCAACATGCATATCTAAACCAATTGAAAGGCTTTTATGGAATGCAATTTTTTGTAATATTTCTTTGGTAAAAGCATCTGCGAGCAGCACAAATACTTCTTAAGGTAGGTATATAAACATTGTAATTTAGTGAAATGCCCTCATAAAACATACACTATTATTATGGAGGTGAGTAGAGAAAATGTGAACTCAACAAAACAAATTTACATTCATATAATATTATAACTTTGTAGGGAAAATTCATAATACCACAACTATATAAACAGAGATTGTAGGGTGTCGACGAGTTGTTTTGTTTATGTGTGCTGAGTAAAATTACAATCCCATTCCGGTTATATGGATCATTAGAAATTATAATAATCTTCATTCGGAAAGCAACNACTTTGTCATCGTCAGCAGCACCATTCCCTGACAAAAGGAAAGCTTGCTGATTATACTTACTACTTTTACCACCCCAGATGAAAAGTGTTTGTCAATGTCTACGGAATACTGGATGTAACTGCAAAAGGCTAGTGCAGTATGTATACATGTAAGCTTAGAAAATGAAGGGAGAGAGAGCTGTTGGAAGATATCAAGCTTTGGATTTATAATTTTCAGCACATCCGTCCAAAATTTCCTTCAAATGCATAATCTACCGCAACAAAGAGAGAGAGGAGAAAGGTTTTTTATATCCTTGCTACTAATGCACAACAGTGTGCGTGTGCACAGTTGAAATCCCAATATATTTATAGATATATCTACTTCCCCCGCTGGTTTTCCTCTGATGATGTGCTCTGATGTGCGCAAATTAATGATGAATGAAATGAATGCAAAAAAAACACAGTGATGTGAGTAGATGCTCTATATGGGGTGCCCACTTTATTGTATATCTACTACACTTTTGTCTAGATAAAGATAAAAACACTGTATACTTGAGGAAATTTTAATCCTGAGCCGTTCACACATGTCGCTTCCCATTCCTTATTAATAAGAATGATAAATATATGCACATCTTGACATCTTACATTTGAATTTTGAGAAAAAATACTGAATGCTGAATAGAGAAAGGCCAGGTTTAAAAAAACACTTTGTGAAAAGTATAAAAAAATATTTTGTGGTTTCATATTATTAACTAATTCCTGAATGTAAATTTAATTTTACACAATGTTTTTTTTGCAGAAATAACTGAATTTTAAATTCGGAGTCGTGCAGCCTTCATATCTTCGTGCATGGTAAAAGTAGCAAAGCATAATCAGAATCAGCAAGCTTTTATTGTCGGGAAATAGTGTTGATGAGGAAAGGTTTATCAATGTTTACCTATCAGTCCTCACTCATCATCACGCTCGCCTACAAAGTGTTGTTTTCCGAAAAAACGATTGTTTTTTTGTTTTCAAACTGGGACACTTTGTACCCTAATAATTCAAGTAAACTGGCGGTGAATTTTACCGTTAGCTTGAACCATCTCATTAAAACGTTTTAACAATATTATTAACCATATTATCAAAGGATCATGGTGAAGATGTATCATTTTTCTAACAATACATTCATGTCAGCAGCTCAGCACTCTCTTGCGTGTAAATGTGAGAAACGTACACTTTTGCATTGTTCAAGTCACTAAATACAAAAATATACGACAACTCAAAAATTCATACTTTTTTCAGTGTAGACCATCATATTATGGTTTAATAGTTTAAATTAAAATATCTATCCATTCATTTATCCAGAGACACGTCAGTAACTTTCTGTTAAAAACTTGACTTCCATAAATGTCTTACAAAAATAACATTTAATGAACTTTACTAATGGAAATCGAATAATGATTCCCTTTGATTGGTGACATTCATGTGCTCAACTAAAAATGATTAACTCCCTGCTGAGTTGGAGCATTCCCGGCACGCAGACATACATCGGGGTCTCATTTAGCATACTTTTGTCCTTGGATTATAGGACACTTTTAAAAACCCAATAATTATGAAAGACAATTTTTGTCCAATAAATGCTACATAGCGATTTGAGCAAAGAATCTAGATTGTATTTTTTTAAACTACACGTGTATGAAACAAATTTTAAGTGTTATACTTAGGAAAGTTGTTGAAGAGGACGAGAGGCAAATAAAAACACATATTTCCGGCTAATTTTTTTTAAACTACACGTGTATGAAACAAATTTTAAGTGTTATACTTAGGAAAGTTGTTGAAGAGGACGAGAGGCAAATAAAAACACATATTTCCGGCTAAACCCATTCGAAACTACCTACATACTTGTTTCTCTCTCTCCTTTTTGAAATGTTCTGACAATACATTTCATATGTCGGCAACTTTTATTTATTCAGTTGGTCAGACATACCTTAGTACACATTTGCTGTTGGATTTCATTACTTCATCCGTTGTTCCCCCACTCACATTCTTGATAAAATATTACAGTGTCGTGCCATTTCAAGTGCAAGAAAAGGAAAAGAGTTTTTCTTTATTTCCCCCATACAGTCTAGAAAGGACAAAAAGGAAAGCAGTCCAAGTTACGGTGTAACTCGACTGCCCAACCATAATAATAACAATAACCCACAGACTACGCAGAGAGACCAAAGGAAATAATTTCTTTTTTTTATAGCGCGAGAAAAAAAGTCGGAAAGAAAAACAAGCTTAAATCATACACATGGAATGTCTCACGGTTTTACTTTTTCATACTTTTGTACGTCATATCCCATCCGGCAGAACGCTGTTCTTGCCTTCTCCGCATCTTATAACTTTTATGTCTCCTCAAACACACCCATGAAATAATATTACGATCGCAGCAAAAATAAAACATTGACCAGTTTACTGGAAGTAACTTTTTACGTTTTCTCATTTGGTATGTTAATACCCTACTAGGTACATACATTTTTATAGTCTTCGGAAATGAATACGTATCCATGTTTGAAGCAAAATAGTCTGTTGTTGATTAAATCCCATGCTACTTGGCATGATTCTTATCCAAGTAAAAATGGCGATGTATTAACATTTATACTCTATATGGAGCCATCTAAAATATAATATCCAAAATAGAAATATACAAGTAGTTAGGTTTGCACATTGATTTTGATGTTGACTTTTATTTAGAAACCGAAGAAAAATATTGTTAGCTTAAAATGCGTTATATGCTTGAATGAGATTGGGACAAGAATGACTGAATTAAAATATGAAAATAGTTGGGAATTTGGAAGATATACATACACCTAGATTGAATGTAAACACGTGGATAGTGTTTCGTCATTTTATGAGATATATATTCAGAATGTCACCTTGTAAACTTGTAATTTTGCTGGGAATAGGGCAAGTAATATTCCTGTTGTAGTACATGGTGGAAAGTCTTATAAATTGTAGTAATAACCATTCAGGTGATGTCCGAGAAATATCCTTAAAGCTCTTGGTTAAAGTTAGGTATATTTTTGTTACCGATCTTGCAAATTCCCACTGCTGCTGAGAAGTTAAAATTCATGAGGGCATATCCACATATAGATGAACTAACATTCAAGTAAACTCATACGAATTTGAAATGCAATCCCACGAATCATGCTGTCAGTGAAAAATAAAAAAAATAGTACGTACCATATGAATTTGGTATGCATATTAACTGTGAATACCTCCAACTTACCATTCCTGATTCCGAATTCATTTATTCATAGCGACTCAAATCAACTGGAAATGCGTAAAGCGTGACAGTCTCGTTAAAATTGAAAATTATCTACGAACCAGCATAAAAATGTCAATCTTAAATATGAGCAATATTTGCAAAAAAGATGTATATTACAAATTACAGTAATGTAAACTCACTGATATGAAAAGGAACTCAAAAGTTAACTGTGTGTATCCGAACAAGAATTATTATCGCGTTGTGTTATTATTCCCGAGTAAAAGTGAACTATGTATCTTCAGACACAGGAATAGGTACGTTTTTTCTACAGAAAAGTCATTTTTGAATATAATATGCACGATGGTAGATATACCATGTATTTAGTATTAGTATTATATATTTGTTATTGATATAAATACAGTCTGAAACGTAGTCCAAGGCCGTATAATTCTGTCTTGACGTATCTGTTAATTCTGTTAGGTGTTCAAGCATAGGATCATGATTTCTCAAAATACAGGTTAGAAATTAGGAATACGCTGCAATCAATAAACAATAAAACAAAGATCCCAAGTAGCGCAACGTTACTTACTCTGTTTGGTCCTCGATAATAAACATTAACAATTCCTTCCAGGAAGAAATGGTTTCAAAACATCCTGATTGTCAGATACTATATTATGCATGAAGTGACAAATACAACGCAAAAGTCAAGGATATAAGTTCAAGAAATTATTAATTACCTATGGGTCGTTTATATTAATAATACTTTTCAATAATGATTAAGATTATGTGACTAAAACTCGATAAAAGCAGTTGTGGCATTGTGGAATCAGAAGGTACAAAAATTGCTATGATGATGATAAAATCAAGTTTATTGTTATTTTACAGATCGGTGGGCACAATAACGCTATTACTTAGATATGTAATAAATTGATAAGTTGGAGGTATTTGGTGTGCCTGTGGCTCTTTGTCATCTCTATGTTAGTACGCAACACTGCATTTTTGCTGGGGATCATGATGGAATTAAAATGGATAAAGAGTAAATGTGCATACCTAGTTCACTGATCTACAATCCTTAGTATTGACTTTTTCATAATCTACAACGAAAATCGTCCCAAGTTGTCTAGATCCATTTTGAACACATAAAATTACATACGACGATACGACAAATAATATACATAAATGACATAAAAACATATAAACTACCTACAAACCGTATAATAGGTATGTATGTTCAACGTGCATGACAGACACAAGAAACAGAATAAGCAAAAATAGACTGGGTGACAGAGATATATTGATATAAGAAAAGACGATAAAAAAATCCGCATCAATTTATAACATGACTGCTGCATTATATTTTGATGGGCTGCACATAAAAAACTCGATATCTGATTACTTAAGTTGACCGAAACGTGACAAGCGGAAAGAGATATAGGCATTGCCAAGCTCGGGCAACGGACGATTAGTAAAGAAAGAAAATGCAGGGAAATGGAAGGACTCATTCTTCGTCTTTATAAAAAATGTAGTCAGTTATATGATATTTTGTGACATACGTGTGTGTTATATTGATACGGAACAAGGAGAGAACGAATCACGGGATTAAAATTCAGTCTGCGAAAGTAATAATTCGAGGCCACCAATTGCGAGAAAGCAAAATGAGAATGAGAGATGTAAAGGCGTAAGCGAAATGGCAAAAGTAGAAACACGGAAAAGAAAAAGACCAATCAAATTACCTCTCTGGGAGGATGATGTCAGTATATCTCATTTAACCAACCACACATATATAATGTGCTTCATATATAGTGAGACTCTAAATGTTAAACAATCCGACATATGTGTAGTGTATGGTATACTGGAATTGACTGAGAAAAATTGAGTAATATGTTATATTTTATTTGTGTACGCAGCACGTACATTGAAGGTCATACATTTATAACTTCAACTTTTTCACAAAAAAGAAAGATTTTTTACTGGAATTATTCAAATTTTACTTCAAATTTGTATATAGGTAGGTATATTCTGGTGACAGCAAAAAGGATATGCATCGACAGACTAACACAATATTTGTGTATTTGTGTATTTAATAATAAGTCAATAATGTGGTTGTATATGTGTTAGGTACAATAATGTGGTACTGGTTAAAATACTGCAATGCATCTGCTAACGCTAAGTAAAAAAGTCTTTGATTCAAGACTAGTAGAGGTTCCACATAAACTTATTGTAAGTAGCTTCCTAAAGCACCTTGCTTGAATAGCTCCATGCAAGAAGGTAGACAAAATGTTCAAAAATATTAGGGTATAAACGAGACGGGCACGTAAATCTTAAAATTGTACAACATAAAAATACGATTGTGATTGTGTGGAAACTTTTAGCTCCAGTTTTGTTTAACTCAAGTAAGTAGTGTGGGGGATGAATCAATATTTGTGTAGCTATTTTTTTAAAGTAAGAGTGGATCTTATTAAAAGGTGAAAGTGTACCATACACAGTTTTCTTCCTGGCCATTTCATTATATTAGCTCATTCTACTCAATTTTTGCTCCTTGTGAACAAATACAACATTTAAATGTTTGTTTTTATTGTAACGATATCGTGTTGTATACGTGTCTCAATCTCAATGTTCCCAAGCACATTTGATTTGCCTGTAAAAGAATGTGGAACTAGCATGCATGTTCAACATTTTTGTTGCTTTCAACGTGCCTAAAGGTTATCACTGACAAAATCAGAAATCATTTATGCTAATTCCTTGCGCACATGGAATGACAAGTGCTATGGTATGGGAAGGAACCCAATCCTATTATCCTATTTATATAGCAAGTTCCATTACATACTATAGAAGGTATGATCTATAAAAATGAAGTTTCCTGCAAACTCACGCTACAGTTGTCAGGTTGAACATACCATATGACTAGTGAAAGTCAAAGACCAAATCACGAACTTGTATAATGAACGCTTTCTCCTCATACAAAAGTTATTATGACCATTACCGCGTGATACTTATTTTTATACTTCAAAATAACTCTGGGTATAAAATTGCCCTCTTTAAAACCTGTTACTACACTAATGGAAAAAATGTGTCAACGTTGGCCTGCATTATAGATGGTATAAATACAGGTACACGACATACCTTTTTCGTTACTTTTCTTGATGAATTATTTCTCGTTTCATGAAAAAAAATCCTTCTTAAGTTATATGCAAAACTCTTATCAGCCCTTGTTTTTATACTTGCCTGCAACGAGGGAAAATACCTAGATTGCTAAGTGTGGAAGAGTTGCAGTGTAGTAACTAACCTGTTAGAGTGTACCGATGAATCCAGCAAGGCACGTAGGGTGCCCGCTGTCGAATACAAATGCCTTCATAATACTATGCGGAATAAAGCAAGTGAGGTATGTTCCAGTCAGTTGATACATATACCAATCCAGTCACACCGTTAAAGCAATTGGAAACATGTGAAGAATACAAGATGTGAAGTAGCAGAGAGAAAGAAGGGAAGCATTTTCTCTTCAGTGAACCTATTTCTTTGGTCGGAGAAAGTAAGCTTTTGCCTTCTTTTTTCATATAATGTCTATAACAAAGCCAAGCAAGAAAAATGAAGTCTATGACAAGAGATTTTGTTGCAGCTTGAATGATTCCATTACTATAAGTAGCACAAGTACGACTTTATGGAAACCTTTTCGCATGACTGTCGGTCCGTAATAATTCTCCTGTATAATATGTAATAAAATTGTCTTTTATTAAATTGGAATGCCTAGCTTCCTTGTTTCGCTTTCGTAACCACTCGTCTTGTAAATACGTCACCGGCAAAACTGGGAAAACCATTACTTTATTTATAAAATTTATAAATGACACGTTCAAGTAGTGCTAGTACTATAGCCTAGTGCTACTTCTTACGTGGCGTATTAGTTAATCCGCAGTACTGCTACAAGTATGTAGTGGTAATTTTAATATGTGAATGCTCATCAAAGAAACATTTGAAATCCTCAGAAAACTCAGAATTATGTGAAGCGATGCAGTTTACGAGTTTTTTAAATGTTCTATTGAACAAGGTATTCCCGGTACCTTTGTAAGGAAACACTACTTACGATGATGGGATAAATAAAGTTTTTAAACCTTACGTTTGGTTTTAGATATTTTAAGAGAACTACTGGAAACTACTACTGGAACTGGATGTGAAACTGGTGTTGTATTTTTTATTTTACCACGAATTCACAGTGCAACATAAAAGCATTAAATAAAAAATACACCAGTTATGGATAGTACTACTATTCGAATGTGTGTAGACTTATCAGGCACATGGCTTAGCACTTTTTGCTCTTTGGATCGTGAGTTGCATAAAAAGCTAAGTACACCGCATGTATGAAGTGTCGGACGAAAGATACAACCACAAAAATATTTAAACGGTACATATACCCATTTACAAGTTCACAATCCATATTCTTGTAAATAAGCTAAAGTGGAAAAGTATACTAGGTAATACCTATTACGTATTTATTTTTTGTTTAATAAATAACTCACTTAGGATGACTTGTTGCCTTGCGTCAAATAAGTATTTGATGTATTTACAAGAAAGTACACAAAAAATATGTGGTTTTAGTATTAGTACATATATGTATTTCTGGTCCCACACTTGCGTCAGGGGTCCTTATCAAGATGGATTTAATATGAATTGTTGCTTCAATTTTAAATTCAAGAGATGAAAACTGGAAAACTATTCTTGAAAATAAGATCCTATCTTTGCTATCACGTGTCAGATTTGGAACAAAGAAACTTTCGTTACATATTTGTAAAATTTACCTAGAAATGTGTAGTATGTAGAAGTTGTGGAATTCATGCTCAAGGATGCCATTATCACATCAATACTCCTTAATTCTTTCCCGCATGATAAATTGATCGGCGGACAGAGAGTACGCCCTCCATATTAGAAATTTTCCTCGGTTCAACTTTTTAAGTAGATTACAACAACAGAAAGACTAGAAATCTCGATATTATGTAGTTTGACTCTAAATGACAGATCCATGATGTATGACAAATATACTTTGATATTCAGAATTTGTGAATCAGAAATTTTGATTACTATTCAAGATAAGCAAATGAGTTGACGATTGCGATTGTAGTGATCCGTGGAAAAGTGGGCAAATTAGATTTTCCTTTGGTACATGTATCGCACACAGCAGCATAAGTATTTGTATTTATTTGAAGCACGTGCGCATAATATATAATGCGAACACAAATAACATCAAAATCTCCCGAAACAGAAAATGTTGTGCATGTACTAAATGTAAAAAAGATCAAAGTTACACGAGTTGATGTTATTCGTGGAACTAGTTATTTATATCGTCATACATCGTTGGAAAAGTATGTTCTTTTTTATTTAGTAGTTTTGATGGAGAGATATTGTATTGTGGGCAAAGGGCTTTCAGATAAAATATTTACATACGCCACGCCACTATTGTATGAGATTTGGTAATTTCCATAAATCCATAGATTTTCCGATTCAAACCCAGACATCCGGCTCCAGAAATCCTCAGTTGTTCCATTCTTTCGAGCTGCATACACAACATTTTTTTGGTACACAAAAGTGTACAAGAAGCACAACGGCGACTTGAATGAGCGGCAAAAAGACCTCAAGTATAAAATATATTGTACGCTTTCGATGTACTCCCCGATAAAATCATGCAAATACTACAAAAGCTTAACGAGAACGGATG
>JAITYZ010000990.1:0-20360 GCA_027744595.1 Paronellides praefectus
TGATGTAAATGTACTTGTACCGTTTATACAAACACTAAAAACCCTAAGACAAACCGCTTTTTTTACACACAACAACACACACTAAATTCCTTCCAGTTAACTCAGTGGATTTATTAATAGTTGTACAAGTGAACAAGGTAGATAATATTTATTTATATGTGTATTATTGAGGATATATATACCTATATAACTTATATATTTTTATGATAAAGTACGAACGAACACAATGTGTGTGTGTTGGAGAGAGAGAAAAAATTTACAAGAAAGTATACACAAGATTTTTTTTCACCAGTCATTAACTGAGGTTGAGTTGTGGGGTATAAAGTCCGTGTAGACGGTGATGATGATTGTTATTATTAAAATCACAAGTTAAAGAGATTTTGACTGACTTCACCTGAATAAAGATGAGGCAAATCAACCAGCTAGTTAAGCATAATAATAATCTCCTCTCTATATAATATGTTATGTAGGTATATAAATGTACTCAATCATACATTTTTTTCCAGTTTATTTTGTAGCTATTTTACTGTGCATCATGCTTGAAAAATTAAATAATAATATGCTCTTCACCCTCACCTTCTCTGAAAAGTGACGAGAGAGAGATTTTTAGTGATAGATTTTCTCCAACAACCAACAAACCTGTCCATGTGTTATTTAGTAAGACTGGTTCTTTTTATTTTTATTTCCCTACATAATAACCATCACACATGCATTTTATGCGTGTATATAAATCGAGAAATCAATATTTGTTCAATTAGCTGAGAAGCTGTCTGGTAAAAGCAATCTCTTTCTTTAAGAAAAAAAGGTGAAATTTTCTTCACTCCCTCTCTCCGTCAAATTAATTGATACCATGTTATAATATTCTTGTTCATTATTTTTTTTCACTTGAGAACAAAATATGATGACCTTGAGTCAATCACGTTAAATGGAATGAGTTTATAAGCATATATTAATCCGGTTCAGTAGTAGTTTCTTATTATAAAATGCATGCAAAAAATGTGTTTATATTTTGTGGGGGTAGTAAAACAGGAATTTGAAAATTGAATAGATTAGTTTTAATTACAAAATATTTAAATGCTAATAATTTTTTAATTTAAAAAATCTCAGTCAACAGAGTTTATAAAAAAAGCATATTTTTCTTACAAGAATTTGTGCTCTCCTCCCGGAATCACTTGATTTTGTTGAATGTCGATTATTGTGACTGGATGATTCAGTTTGTTCGCGTAAACTTGTTTGCTGCTGTTGCTGCTGCTGTTTTGTGGCTTTTATCAACTCGAGCTGGTGTCTGAGTTGCAGTGGTAATTGCCAAAATAGTAAATCCATCGTTGAACAATTAATCAATGATAATTGTTATTGCAGTTGTATCCCAAATTATAAGCACAATTTGTGAATTGGGGTAAAGAGCAATAATCGTAAAACGTATTTTTTTATTAAAAACCTTGAAGCACTCTCAAATGTATGAAATATATGCAACTGAAGACGAATATAATATGAGCATGTTATTCTGAAAATTGCAGAAAGTTGACTAAGTCATTTTTCATTTTATTTTGCACCTCTTTGACTTTGGTCCTCCCAATAAAAATCAGAGTGGCAATGTTCATGCGAAAGCTTCGCAGACATGAAGAGAGGGGATGGATATGAAACGATGATTTAATTATCAGCACATTGCCCGATAAAAATTCTGATACTCATCATATCACTCACATTATTATTATATTAACTGGTTGCGTTTATGTTGATGATGATCATGTGAGATGATAAGCACACGCATTAGTACGCAAATAATCATAGCTCTCCTCCTCTTCTTCTCATTTTTCACAGTTTATAAAAATCAGCAACAATAGCGACGAAAACGACAAAAATTTCTCATTTGTGTGAGTTTTGCAGTTAAAAAAGTATGAAAACGCGTCAAACCCATTAACACGAAACGTTACCGACGCGCTATATGCTTCATAATATTAAACGCTCATGCATGCATCTCTCTCTCTCTCTCGACAACATTTTTATTTTGTAAACAACAAAGACATTGCATGGAAAATGCTCATGTCGTCACTTAAATGTAATTTTATGACCTTAAATATTATCATGTGGCTCTCTTCAACCGTCGTCGTCCCTGTGACTCTGTAAAAACAGTATTTATTCTTTCATCGGAATCATTGCGTGAACACATTTAATTCCTGCATTTATAGCATTAATTACCGTCTGTTATTAAAAATGCAGGCATCCTTCCCACAGATGTGCGCATAAAAAATTCACTTCCTATAACATGCATACTTATACTTTTTTTAGTTAGCCCCAATACCCACGAACTACTCGGCACTCTTCTCTCTCTCTCAATATACACAATTACTTATTAACTTCGGCATTTTCATGGAAATTTTTCCTCTCTTGGTCTGAAATTTTACAGGAGCGCAAACATGCGAGCGTCATGTTTCACATTTTTTTAAAACAAAACTTGTGATTTTTTTGTCAGTCGTTTTGAAACAATGCCCATGTTTTGTGAAGGGAACATTTTTATAGGTTTTTGAAAAAAAATATTTTTTTTAAATTTTTTAAAATTTTTACTAAAAAGTTTCATTATAATACCCAGTTTGAGGCCGTTTAAATAGGAAAATGATGATAATTAAAGGATAACGAAAGGAGGTTGGTGGTGTGGCGTGAATATGTGTGGGGATGATGAAGGTATTATAACTCCTGCTCTCAGACTTTTTTGTCTTCGTTGTTTAATAATAAGTGAAGCTTGTGAGCAGCGGAACCTTTCCATTTTCCCTATTAAACTCACAGTCGCTTCAAAAATAAAAAAAGTCAGTTTGTGTTTTTTTATGTGTTATTTTAGTTTGAGTCAATAGGAATGAGATATTATGCTTAATATTATGTGTGTCTTCTCATTGATATTTTTTCAAGTACAATGGGCGGTGACTCTGGTTTAATTCATGAGAGTGCAGCAGCAGCAGCAGCCGTCCCTCCACAAATGTATGCATGATCATGATCACACACAAGAGTATATACATTCCATACAATGAGCACGTTACAAACTTTGTATATACAGGGATGATGATGATGATGCTAATGATGACGACAGCTTGTGGAGTAGAGTAATCCCAGTGTTAACTATGCATATATTGTACGCATTATAAAAATACCATTCAAGTATGAATGCAACTTATGATGATGATGGGCTGGGATGTTCCTGTTTCACAGAAACGACCCCTTTGCTCCTTTGCTAATGTAACCCCTCTCGTCAACTTCATCATATTTTTTTCAATGATGATGATGATCATCATCATCAGAGCATCATTCGGGATTATTACAAGTTATTATGATGAAGAAAAATATGTTCAGCTCACGCTAACAACCAGTATAACAATGAATATGATTATTTGTGTGAATAAATGATTAATAACAAGATACACACTCTGTCAGTGGCAGGCAGGCGCTGGAAATCAATGGAAAAATATGATCCCTAAAATGACACAACACGACAGCATACATTAATAAACACAATGGCCAAGCAGAGAGTTTCACCGCAAACACAAAAGATATGTGGGTTATTCATGTTAACACAAGTATGATCCGTGCCAAAAAAGAAACAACAAATCACAGTGTGAAGAGTTATTTGTACCAGCGTTTATATAGTGTAACCACAAAAGAGCAAATTACTATTTTCTTTGTAAAATGCACACACAAAAGTAATGGTCTTTAACCAAGCTCTATAATGTCAGTTATTTTTTAATCAGCTTTGTAATTATTGCAAAATTTATATTTAAAAAAAAACAATGTTTCAAAAGAGCTTTGTGTAAAAAAATATTGTTCATTTTGTTTCGTTGCTAATTTTATTACTTTTTGGTTGAGCATTATTATATATTCCCTGTAAATCTAACCACAATCCATGTAATTGCAAAAGTGGCTGTGTAATGAGGTTTAAGTATAATAATGTGCTTTGTATTAAAATAATATATTATAATATGTATATATGATATGCTGTCATGTTCATATTTATGGCATTTCAATTCACTCGTGTTGACGCTTACGAAATTTCTGCGCTCGGCACCTTGTCAAGTTACGTTACTAGTTTCTTTTTACCGAAACCATCCTTTTTGAGCGTACTAAACTACTAAATAGGTTTGTACATTGTAACGTCGTACGACGAGGTTTGGCGGAAAGGCATGCAATGCAATGGTGTAAGTTTTACAAACCCATAATTTACCACCACGGTAAAAAGTCAAATGATGATGGGCAAACGCCGTGAAGGGAGTTTTGCTTGTAAAGCCATGAAGCAAAATGTTGCATGGATGTTCTACTCCTCCTTATAATGCCAGTGGTATGTCATCGAGTAAAGAAAAGAAAATTTCTTGAACGTACCTGACTCACCTGAAACAGAAAAAGAGAAAAGCAAACAATCAATTAACCATTTAGCATTTCATATATACATACATAATATAAATTTATAATCCTTATGATTATTATTATTGCAAAAGCTCGGGGGAGAGGAAAACTTGCCATAAATAACAGTTCGTGCGAGAGGACGTGAACTAGGAAAATATTATATACACGTTCGTATTATGAGTTTTCCTGGGTATAATACACCGATCTCAGACGTAGTTTTTGAAATTGACCACCAGTTAAATCAAGTTTTTTTTGTCGTTAGACATGTCATGTAACATTGGAAAGTGAAGTGGTGAAAGAAAATTATTACTACTCTTCAGAAACTTTTCAAACTTTAATTCTTACGGAAAAAAGCCAAACCCTTTTTTTAGCTGTCATATGACACAGCGAACCGAATCGGAAAAATACTACAAGAAAAAACTCAATATTGTAAAATCCCGTAATAATGAAATGCCATGAATTTCAAGCGTAGCGAAACTTTTTTTTTCTACATGAAGAAAAGTATCTCGAAGAAACTGGATTACTATTTTTGTTAAGCAAAGGCAACATACGACAAGACGAACGTCGCATTGATGATGATGTTGATGATATTGTGACATTCTATCAATCCCTTTCTTTCGGCATCCATCATACATCCCTTTTTTATTGGACATTCTTTGGTCACATGCCACCACCACTGACTTGACTATTTCCTTCAATTTTGGGCAAATAACTTATAATTTCAAATCAAATCCTAAAAGATACATACATACAAATAGCACAAATCCACAAATGTATACCTATATTTTGTACTACGACGTACACTGGCATAACATGAAAACAGCCCAAAATACAATTCCATGCAAAGAGCAAATGGAATGAAAAAGTCGTAAAATGCAATCGAAAAAAAATCGAGATTTTTTCTTTGGAATTTCTCTACTTTGTCCATCCGAGAAAAAAAAGAAGACAAGAACGGATTGTTACATAACCGAAAATTGTATGATGGTGGTACCCTCAACATCTTAAAAAACGAAAAAGCAATGTATGAACCCATGTAATTTATATCCTAGAAAAAAATACTAGATAGCAAGCTGTCTATAAAATATATTTTTTATACTGGGCATTTGTACATGCGTCCCTTTACAATCTCCTTAAAAATATTCTCTCCGCCCGATTTCAAGTTGTGCAACGAATCTGCCGAAAAAATCCACCTATTCAGTCAGAGAATCCAAAAAAATGAAAGCGGAGCAAAATTGGACGACGACGACATTCTCCACAAAAAAAAGAAAGAGTAGTGGGCAGAGATACTACAGTGATATGTACACATATTATGCATAATAGCAAAAAGCCACATGGAAGTAAACATGGCTATGATTGTATACACATCTATTATTATACCATGTAAAAGTATGTATGCCAAAAACATTAAAGAAAGAATCCATACAGAGTTATGTCCGGTTGAATGTTTTTTATTTAAAAAAAATCCATCTTGCTGAATGAAAAAGCGGTCAGCCAACAAGCAAAACGTACCAAGAGAAAAAATCACCGCGCGCTTCACCTTCTCCGATTCAAAATTGTGAGTAGAGGGAAGGGAGAGAAAAAGAAAGGTCGACTCTTTTTACTTTTTTTTACTTCTCTAGCTTATGGGCTACATAGCTATATGATTTTTTTATTAGAATGCAGTCACATCTTTTTTTTGTCCATTCGGATATACCTAACAAGAAGAAAAAGATGATGATACCGTATCATCCACTTCTCTGCTTGAATGACTTACAAATATGATGAATACCTTTTGCTTGTGACTGAACACACTGCCTACATTTCTTTCTATTGTAAACCGCTCAAGCATAGTCAAACGGACTCAAGCATCTTCTACACCATCTTTTTTTACACTTTTGAAAGGATCGGGTAACAAATCTCTAGTTGGAGAGATGATGTTTGCGAGAGTCACACATTCTCTATCTCCTCTCATCTCACTTACTCCCTTCAATAGATAATGCGATCGGACTTGCGGAGCAGCAGCAACCCGTTCACCAGTAATCCAAGTAATATCAACCACTCGTAAACATATATCCACCCTCACACACATGCACACAAACAGATTAAAAATATCGGACAGATGGACCATGCAATAGTTTGGGAATACTATATGCACACACACCCACATACATTTCTACAGAAAAGGGTGAAAAATCAAAGCAAAAAAAGGAACAAGAAAGAAAGAAATGATGAGCAGCATTTTTTTCACAAGAAAATGGAATGTCATCTTTAGGCATTTTTCATATAAAAAAGTAGATTTTCATTAAAATTCGAGTATTGAAAGGATTCTTTATCCGGAGACAAAAAAAATGTGCAGGAATATTTTGAAAAGATATTTTGTTTTTGGAGGTACCATTTTTTTAAAGGAAAATAACTGGATAATAAATACCTATCGCCACGCCAGGTGTATGGTGCATAGTTTTGTAAACACTTCAAAGAAATGATTATATTTTTTTTCTCAAGTTGAAAAATGTAATAATTGTAAAAAAAGAAGTAAATGTAGTTATTACTTATATTTTGCTGTTATTATTATTATTGGAAAACAACAAATATTTCTTGCTATTCTACCTGTTGTTTGAAAACGTGAAGGCAGAATTTTTTTTGTACCGTGTATCATCATTATTATAAGCTGCCTAATTATCATCATTAAGACAAGAGCATAAAGAGGGAAGTCTGCTAAGGCTTCACTCATTTATTCACCTCTTGGCCACCAATAAAAACGCACGGGTGCCAGGTGAGATGGACATTAAGCTACAACAACAAGTTTGCTACTTTGCCCTGATAATGTTGCAATAATTGCTTCAAGTGCTGGCAGGCAGCAAGAAAAGACTGCATATCACTACGCCATACAAAACTTTAGTAACGTCACAAAGGTACTGATGTTATGCTAGATTACTGAAACCTCAGTAAAATCTGCTGGCTTGTTCGACTGTCAAAATATTAATATTATGTGCGTGTGTCAATTATTGTTACTGCTTTTTAAAATGCTTAGATTTAGATTCGTGCGATTATTTGCACAGTATTTAATTTCATATCATTATTCTGACTAATAATGGGAAGCTGTCAATGTTATTGGGGCGAAATGGATACTATTTCGCATCGGTTTTTTTCTCCAATAAAAAAATGTAATAATGGTAACAGTTTACAAGTAGTCACGATTTTGAAAAAAAACATGGACATATACTTGAACCAATTTTATTTTTCTTGTAAAAAAATCAGCATAAGCACTAGGAAGCCAATTGAAGAAGGAAAAAAAATATTACAACATTAAACAACGTGAATGATCACACGAACCTTAATTATTACAAGGCCAAATCGATCTACCATTTATTTTTATTATATGAAAATATATTATGAGCCTGATAAGATGGCGATATAGATAGAAAAAAAGACTAGAAGAGGAACGTCATGCTTCCCTCGTTATAAACAAGAATTCCAGCAAGTAAAAAACAACAACAACTCGCAAGAGAGAAGAAAATGCTTGGTTCTCGTTTTCTCTCTCTTTCTCACTCTCTCACCAGCAACACCACCATCAGCTCTTCTCCTCGTTTTCTTCGTAATAAGGCATGATCATTAATTCAGCATGCTCAGTAACGATGTTGATGATGATGAGGATGATGGTGTGGTAGAGAAGTTACACTGCGACGGCTCGTCACGAGACGGATATACGGAATGGAAAATTGGAAAGAATACATCATATTTCAAAACTCTTTTTACACCCCACTACAAGCACTTAAGGCGTTACATTATCCCCTTCATTATTGTCCATATTACTGCGCCACATCACGCTCAGCCTATAAAAAAATTTCAACTATCGACCCTATTTATAGAAGATAAAAAAATGGAGTTATGAGCACTTAGCACACACGGTGAACAAAGAGTGTTAAGATAAAAAAAGCATGGTTTTTACTAATAAGACATATGAACATCATTTTATAAGAGGTATATATTATATTTTTTTGTGCGTACTTCTTCTCTTTTTTTGTTAAGGACTCATATTTATGTATTTATACAAGTATATACATTGTATGCATATTATGAAACACAGTCAAGGACCTCAAGCCGTTTTCACCGGATTATTTATGAGCTAGCATGTCTCCCTTGTTTCAATCTGCCTTTCACACGATTTTTTTCCTCATTTAAGTATATTTATTACAATAAATCGGCCGACAGATATATATTTTTTAGATGATGTGTTAGTAAATTTGTAAAAGTAACGCACAAACTAAACACTCATTGATGTATAATATATGTTTGATGATGAGATATTATGTAATTTTTTATAATATTAATCAAATGAGGATTCAAGCATAATAAAAGGTAGCGATATGTTTATGTGTATGTATGTTTTTAATATGATGAATCCGACATTTTTCCTCTTGTTTATCTTAATGATCAAGATTTCTATAAAAATCAAATCGAAATTCACAAAAAAATAAAAATACTCAAAATATAATTTGGTTAGAATTAAAGCTAACTGTACCGAAATCAGTATTTGGTATTTGATGAGTGAATTTTGTCTGAGATGTAAGCAAAAGCAGAGGAGAAACCCTCAGGCTTTTATTTTAAGAGATACTTTGTTGTTGTTGTGTTCATATTTTGTGTGTAGTCTACACGCATTCGTTATCTTTGAATCCATATAAGGGAATGCTAAGCAAATTGGGTCTGAATTCTTTATTTTCCTCTCTTCTCTTCTTCGTCTTCTTAAACCAATGCAATATATGTTATTTAGATCCAGGCATATTTATCCTCATCGATGGAGAAACGGAATTCAGAACATCCATACATAAATACATAACTTTTTTTCTTCTTCCTTTTTTCCATTAACTTTAACAACAACTTTTTGTGTTTCTTATTCTTGGTCACGCATTAGGATTTTTCATTTTTGTATGGAAAGAAGAAGAAGGAGCAGGTGAAAAAAATGTGTTTGAAAAGCCCTTAAAAAGTTCATTGCTTTGATTTTACTATAACGTTATTACTGAATTAGTGAAGGCATAAGCACACACATTACAAGTTATCTAAAGAGTGTTTTAAAAGCAATATTGCTCCGTATATCACACCTCATTTGGATATGACGACAGATCAATTGCCTGGAGGAAGGATGAAATTAGACGTAATGATTGCGTCTGGAGGCTGGTGCCGCATGATATTCAAAGGGTGTAATATTACCCCTTAGTTTTCACCTTATCATTCTCGTCGTCGTGATGATGAAAGCAAGCATCAAAATAATTTCATGGAATCATTTCGGAAAGATCTTGGTTGGCCCTGTGTGCTTCTTTTTTTATCAGCACAGCGCCTTCATGCTTTTATAATAGGCATCTACATTATTTTGTAGGTTCTCGTTAAAAATTCCCAAATATATTACATAACAAACCTGAATTTAACTATAAAAATTATTCTGGGAATGATGTAAAAAAAATTGTTGGATATATTTTTTCACAACTAGTTTTATTACAAGTCCATATATAATCACATGATGATCATCACCACAGTGTGCATATGTGCATAATATTAAGTTAACTCAGATTTCATTAAAGTATTAAAAAAATTAAATTACATATGGATATATATTATGGTGGTGTGTGAATCAACAGACCGTGAGATCAAGTCTACACAGTACACAAATTGTTATCATCAAGAAATGATGGTTCAGATTTTTTTACTCTTCTTCTTCCGAAAAAAGTGCTGATTGAATCATGCAGTGCAGTGTGGTACTTAAAATAAGGATACCTCCACTTACGTTCTTAAATTTCTGTTCAACTTGGATGCATTCATACATCCAGAGAAAAAAAGGATCTCTTGGTTATATGCATCTTTCTTGAGTATCAAAGGGAAAGGATGAAGAAAAAAAATTATTGTCAAGTCATTCTCTTTACCAACGACAATATTATAACGACAGTGAGTAAGCCCTTTTCAATGGATGGAAAAGACCTTCCTTTTTTCCTCTCTCTCCCTCTCTCAAACAATGTAATATTATTATATAACCTATATAATTTCATATTGTGTATTGTTAACAAACCAATCTAGATAATTCATAGACATTCTTTTTTCAATACCAAAAGAAAAATTTATATAATTTTGACATTTCTGCTTTTTGAGCGTTTTTCACACGAGATAATACTAGAAAATCACAACTACTTTTAGAACATTAAAAAATATCAATCTAGCTAATGAAAACAACCTGCTTTACACACATATTCCTACATCATCAACATAACATAATGTAGTCGTGTAAATACAACAGTGTTTTCTATTACTTGAATACTAGGTCAAATTACACTTACTCAAATAGATTCTTTTGTTCTTGTATTTTGGAACTTTAGATTATTGCAATGGTCTGCGTTTAGTAATATCTAGTTTTTGTGTGTGTTGATATTTGTTACGCAACAATACAAAGCTTTTCTTTTTCGCTTGTCCAGATCGTAATTTAATATTTGTACAACAGGCTGGAAGGGCAAGTCACACCAATATATCACTGTCATCGCCTTGCCGCAGCGCAGTGTCAAGCGCGCACACACACACATACCACCATCGTCATTACTATACAAGTCAGAGAGTCGGCAAAAGTTTATCTAGAGACAATGGGACTGTGATGTTTAGTCTCGTAAACAAAAACAAAAACAAGGGAATGAACATGAGAAAAAAGCGATATGCGAGTCAAGTCACATACAATCAACGATGGCATGTCTAAATGTCTGAGGGTACACAATACAAAATACACCATATATGCGTATTGCAGCGTATCCACTACAAACACAAATCTACCATCATCAGGAAAATGAAAGCAAACCAAAAAAAGAAAATAATAATAATATGTGTATATCCTCGCCATCATCACAGCACATACTTAAATGGTGTACTACTACAATTGCTTTAAAGAGAACCGTAATAAATTATTCTCCACAATCAACTACACGACAAATGGAATAAGCTTTAAAACGTTTCACGCAACTTAAGCAGCATAGTAATGTGTATGTACATATCTTGCACAACACAAAGTTATGTATGTTCCTTATCATTTGCATGGCTGATTGGCCTTTTCCACAAACTAGCCGTAATTAATCCCAACAACAGCAAATCCAGCCATTTATTATTTCCTTTGTGCTAAGAACAGAAGAGGGAGGAAAGCAACTTGTAAAGAACGCCCTATCTACAAACAAGAAAGAGAGAAGAGAAAAAAAGGAGAATTGTATGTGTGACTGATCCAGTTAAAAACTTACTCGCATTTAAATCATCATTATCTTGAAAGCACCAAAAAGTCGAGTAAAATGGTTTTTAAACACTTGTTCAACGATATCATCTTTTATTTATAAAAAGAATCTCCGAACAAGTGAAAATTGAAAGCCAAAACTCTATATATACAGATATAGGACCAGAAAACAAGAAAAAATATCGACTTTTTGTTTTCTATTTTTATTCAGAGCTGAGCTAACCTCTTCTCTCTTCCAGAAAATAAATCAATAAATCTTCCCTTTATTTATGAACGTAATAAATCTCATCCAGATCTCATTTCATCTATTTATCGCAGTAACAAGATACATATAGGTAGGTATACAAATAGTATTCTTTTAGTCTGTGGACAGCAATCCCTACACACATATTATGTAACATGTACAGTTGCTACAAATTGAAGACTTTTTATTTTAAATACTGGATCAATTACTTCATCCTAATTACACAATGATGAACACAATAAGTTTGCTAAATGACCAGCACAGAGAGAAGTGCAAGCAGACAACCACTAAACTGCGCTGCTGTCCATAGTCCATAACAAGTAAATTGAAGGCCATGTGTGTGTGTGTCTGTGTGCGCCCCACCAATAAATTTTGGAATAATTTTTAAATTAAAATTCAGCAAAGCGCAAACATTTACGCAAATAAAAGTCAAAGAAAGTCAAGTCATTGCTTAAAGCAGAGGGAGAGAAAAGCTTCTAAAGGGCAACAACAATGACACAGATAAAATAAAATAAACTATTGTGTTTATGATAACTTGAGAGAAGAAAAAAAAGAAGAGCTTCTTGTCGCTATGTTATTATGTATGGATGAGAGTGCATGAGATCATCAAATAATATGCGCGATGCTGATCTGCTGTGTGTGTGTGTTGTTGGCAAAGATTAAACCAAACCAAGTTGGAATTCTCCTTTGGTTATTATTATTATGGTCTACTACTATTTACTATGCATACTATGTACTAATGGTCATAAATAAATCCATTTTGAATGAAAACATAACCAGTCCCACTCCTCCACCACTTTACTCTCCACTGCTTTCTTTCATGATGATATGCTGTTGTTGTTGTTGATGATGATGATGATACGTCCAAACATTCACAAATAAGAGTACACAACAATGCATGGTATATAAGTAAGCATGTATAATCCATGCATTCAAAAAGTTCAAATTCCAGAATCTTAGTATAAAAAAACCTTTCATTGAAATGAAATCCTTTTTTAATGAAAAGTGTATCGAGAGAGAGGGGGAAAACAGACAACACCTGAGGATTGAACAAAGTCGTATTTCGTTTTTCTCTCTCTCCACTTATGCCTCTTTTTTACACTGCACCCGAACTCAGCATTTTTACTTATTTTTCTAATTTAATTCGTTGAATCATAGCTCATTCAAGAAATGATTGTGTTTAAAGAAAAAAAGGAATTCGCAGTTGGGTTTCTCTCTATACATAGCAAACTGTTGTTTTAATTGGACCATGGATAAAAGAATAAAAAAAACTTTGAGGGAACAATGAGAGTCGCATCTGACAATAACAGAATAGTAAAATATATACAACATGCTTACTAAAAATAAGTAAATAAATCAGTATCATTTTAAAAATAAACTGTTTTTCTTGTTGAGAAAATGAATGAAAAAAAGTATGAGGAATTCAAGGGGGAAAAAAACTACTCGCCTTTACTTGGCTTTTTATTGTCACATTCTTCTCCATTCTTTTCCTAACATTTTTTTTAAAAAAGTACGAGCTATACACAGGGATTTGCTTCTTTTTGGCTTAAAAATACAATTGACACCACCACAGCCGGAAGCTTTCAAGAGTTTTCAAGAGAGCCTTCTGTTGATGTCAGTAAGATTCATTCGTGGAAAGATTCCAGGAGATGCATACACATTTTTTACACCTACATACTATATACCTACCTATATAGCTTACAAACAATCAGCATCCAACTGTGTGTGTGTATTCGAAGCTCTATTCGCAGTAGTCGGCCCGCATCCTTGCAATAATAAAAATGAATGAAAATACAAAAAAAGTGGTGAATTTTGGATGAAAACGAGGAATGAATGAATAAATTATATGATAATAGAGAAAGAAAAAAATGTCTCATGAGAAAATGTTTCATGAATAAACAATAAAAAAAATATCTCTAGAGTTTTTTTTTGGTTTCAGGCTGTGAAAGTACTCTACCTTGTCAAAAGTCCATTGTAATGGAAATATCATTATCATTCATCATGCAGTATTTACAAACTTAACAACGACCTCCGAGGAATTCGGAAGGAATGATGATATAAAATATAAATCTACACACCTACCATATTTTTTGTCGGGAATAAGAGTGACGACGACGGTAGCGCTAGCCGAGACAGTCAACAAACATGTTGTCCATTCTTTTGCAACATCTTTCAAGAATTACAGAAATAATAGATAGAATGAGGGCGATGTGCAATAGTATCTCAGAAAGGGACTCAACATTGCTGTTAATTAAATTCTCTAAAAAACATGAGCTCATATAGCTGTACAAAAAGTTTATTTTATTTTGCTTGAGATCCAAAAGCACACACAAACACAGTATATAGGTACACATATACATATACGTTTATGTTATATGTACTACGGCACATATTATTTGTTGTCACATTTGCCGAAGAGTGAGTGAGGAGATACTCTCCATGGACGGGCAAAAGTGTATACTATGAGTAAAGTAAATTAAAGAAATCTCATCATCATTATCATCATCATCATCATCAAGAAGGCAATGACAAAAAAGGGATTGAAGGACTCATGAGAGTTTCCAAAGTCTAACAACATCAACAGAATTAACAATATGACGTACTTTTCATCTCAGAGGCAGAGGCAGACACAGGCTTTTCAGCAAAGCAGTCAACCAAACTTCTCAGCGCACTTCTTCTTCTTCAGGTCTCGTTTCATTCTGAACAAGTCTTGAAAAAGAGACAAGAGTCTCATGACGATTCCTACTACTACTTCTACCACTACAACATGGCCATCCATGTAACATATAGGTATACTACCACCACTACTTCTTATTGTTATAAAAAAATATCGTCATCTATTTTACTTGTATGCTCTTTATATAGATACAATGGACAAAATACATTTATGGGGTATATAGGTACCTTTACGCCATGTTATTACGCTATATAAATATGAACAAGACAAGGCCTTAAAAAAGTAGCTTATGTATAACATTTCCCTATATAACTGTTAGACACAATATAATATATATTTATGTAATGCATACATATATCTACCTACTCAAATCTTCACATGTACAACTTGTTATATAAGTATTGTATGCTCTCTTCAAGGCCAGTGAGCTCATTGTTTTCTCGGCATGATACTTGAAAACCTCCCGTCATGTCCGTTTTAAAAATGTAACGTTGCCCCTGTGTATTTAGGTATTCCTTTTTTATTTAATACTACTCTCACAATAAGAAAATCTCTCTCTCGGAGCATTTTTTTTATCCTAGAAGCATATAAAGCTACAAAGCTATCATCATCATCATCGTGGTCGTCGTCGTGAAAAGGGAGAACATGACCACATGATTTAAAGAAAATGATGATGAACGATGCCCTAAATGCAGGATAATAATAATAAAAAAAAATATATAGCCCTTTTCTCCAAAATAAATGAACAGAGAGTACAACAACTCCAGTATTTTGTGTATGTTGTGGTGATGGTGGTGAATATAAGAAATCTTTCAGTTTGTTAAATCGTATATTTTATACATAAGGCATTATAAGACTGCTGGCAGTCCACATCTTACATTTACCCAATATTTTAAAAAGCTATATAATATATGCATGTATAATCTAACTGCGTATAATACAAACTTGAGTAAAAAGAAAAAAGGATGATGATAATACTGAGGGATGATGGAGTAACAAATGAGAATTTTCTTTATGTTTTACATGTATAACAGTTTGTTGTGTTCCATTGTGTTTTTAGAACTACTTATACCCATGCTAGTAATTCGTAATATATACAACAAGAAATCGGTGCGATGATGGTAGATTTTTTTGTGTTTTGTACTAAAAGGGGCTCATCATTTTCAGTGCCCAACAGCTGGTTGTGTGCTTGATATATAATCGAAATTCGCCCCAGTTTGTTCCTGGAATCAGTCAAGTCTTTTTGCTTTCTTAACCAGCTAATGTGCCACCAGCTATATATGAGAAAATGGGAAAAGAAGAGAGAATGCTTCGCTCATTTTGTAAACTGACTTGGTCGAATTCACACACAAGCACCTTGCATTATACATTATTCTGCTCGGATATTACATCAGACGTAGAAGATTATATAGCTTATATTTGTGGATATATATACATGCATGTATATTATCTGCTGCTTGTTCATTGTATTCATCCAGGAAACTTGTAAAAGCATGCATCTCTTTAGGTACATAAATGAAATGAGTCAGGGAAAATTCACGAATGTTGGTATTTATCAAGCTGAAAAGACCAGCAAACAAGCAAGAACGGCAAAGAATACTCCATCGCCATACAACAACCAACAAGACAATAATACATACATAGATACGCATTCAATCTGAACTGAATCATCATCCACTGCGTTGTGGAGTAGTAGTCGAAGATAAAAAGTTAAAATCTCACCCGGAGGGTGGCTCGTAAAGAAGAAAACAAGAGGTGAGATGATGATGAGAGGGTGTGTTTGTACTTCTTTTGTTCACTACACAGAGTACACACAAAAACTATACATACTACATAGATACTTACAAATCTCTTTTCAATTCTTCGTTCATCGCAATATAAATATATATCTACAAATTTTTGCAAGAGTGTGGACGTTATTTTAATTGGAAGTTTTCACTAAGAAGCTTTCGTTTTGATAAATGTTAATGTTTACTTCCGCTCAAATTTTTTTAATCATCGAATAGCGGCTTAATATATTAAGTTATGATCATGATGATTGATTGGACAAATTTTATCCTACAGCAGAGTTTTATGAATGTCAAGTGTCAAGAAACAATGGTATTTCAAATTTAGAAGCAATATTTTATGCTAAACGTGGTGGTGGTGCTCCAAAGAGCAAACTTGCCGAAGATAAAAGCGCATACCCAATGAGCATATTATATATCCTCGATCAAAATTGTTTCCGACTTAAAAATAAAAGTAATTCCCCCCAGGCTGCCTTCTTCTTGGGTTTCTAGAGAAAATTTATTGTGTGACATAACCTTCCATAATGCATAAAATAATAGTGGTTTAGTTTGGGGGATGTTGGGAAATCCAAACAGCGTATTACACAAAGCATGCATGTATGTATTTAGATATTTACCTGGGCGCAGCAAGCAGAAACGATTCATTTTTGACCAACATTGAACTAAAAAATACACAATATGCCTATATACAAGTATTGCCTTGTTTCTTATGTTCAACCTACTACTCAAGAAGTCACACCATCGCATCGTCATCATCATCATGTTAATACTAACAAGAATGTGCACAAACAAGAAGCTACGCTCCTAAACGATCAAAAAGAAAATTTATCGCTGCTCGGATCTCTGTGTCTTTAACTTTTATCGTAACGTACTTAATTAAACTTGGCCGAGTTGATATCATAAAAATACAGCATGAAAGATAGCGGCTGATCAAGAATCAATAAACTCCAACATAACTACCTACAAACTTTTCTAAACCATACAACTATGCATTATACTGCTTTTGCTCGTACGTATGTATATGTACGTGCAACACACACTTTGTGTAAATGCAATCATCTTTTGATTGCGCACTTTGTATTAAGGATAAAATCATGCCTGATTCCTCCACCTGCCTGTTGTGGGTAATTGTTCGAGTAAAAATTCAATTAAGTTTCCTGTCACTCTCTCTCTCTCTCGAGCTACTTATAAACAAGCCCATATTGGATTTTCTACAAAAACATGTCAGAAACATTATTGTAAAGAAAATTATCCGTCTATCTAGCATTATTGCATCAAAAAACTCTCTTTCCTACCCCTTTTTTCATTTGGCGATGATCTCATATCTGTGCATCTCATAAATTGCATCATGTTTCTACATGGAATACAATAGTGTTTTTTTCCTGATAACAAAACGCAAGTACAAAATTTACACCTCATACACCTACTCCTATTACACACATATTTATATAAAACGTGTCATCAATATCACTGACCATACTACCGGCCAACATCCCCCAAGATGTCACTCGCATAATCCAAACAATACCTAAACAATAACAAGCGTAAAAAAGGCATAAAAATAAATCTGGAGGTACCCTGCTGCTGATGACAGTCTCATATGTATACACTTTTACCACCCCAAGCAGCCATTTATAACCCACTGCACCACTTTTTGGTGTGTGTGAGTCAAGTGAAATGCAGGTGAAAATCGAAGTATCATTCATGCAGTTCCTCAGTTGCCGTGAAAAAATAAATCACTACTTGAATGTACATATGATGCTCTTTTTTGTTTCAGGTTTCTCTCCTGAAGAGAGGGAGAGTGGGGGCAGATATATGTAGCTGCACTTTGTAAAGGAGAAAATATGTAACACAGAATCAATTTACACAGTAAATCATACACATGTACACACACAGTCAAGTGCGGTGCAAGTTATATTTATGTAGAGTGATTCTCTCCAGTAGAGAGTAGAGAGAGTGTTTAGAAGCGTAGAGGAACATCTATCTACAAACACCATCACCCTTTTATACTATAGTGCCATCATCGTATGAAGCAGCAGCAAGTGCATTTTATATTGTATTGCATTGCGTACACCTTTTACTACAAGGGAGAGAGTGAATGTGAGTGAGTGTAAACTATTTTTCATGGCATTATCTGTTACCTGCCAAGTGGCAAATATTCCCCCTTTTACCTTTAGATTTATTGCATTTACTCACTGAGGCATGCAGGTATGCATTAGCAGTTGCTCGTTTACTGTGCTCCTCACCTTATTATTATTTCCCCTGTTTGTATTTCATATTTGTTGGATGATAATAATAATCATGATGATGATGATGGAAAATGGGAAAAGGGAGAGAGAAAAAAAAACATTCATACATAAAAATACATTCAAGCCCAAATGTACTACGCTACTTTTATTATTATTATTTTTTGTTGAACCTTAACTATCAAACAAAACGAGGACTGACATAGAGATGCCTCGGTTATTAGAAGAAGAAAAAAAGCATTCCCAGCAAAACGATAAAGAGAGCATAAATATAATAGCTCAGGTGAGAAGGAGAGGAAAAAAGAGGCTTGTATCATATCATTACCAAAAATTAACACTTTGTTAATAACTTGAGGAAACAGACATGCATAATACTTTGTAATAATAACAACAATGACTGAAAGGCAAGCGTCACGCTAGATAAAAATTAGTAGGCTAATTCTAGAGAGGATTTCCATGAAAAATATAAAAAAATGTATTAATATGACACGTTAGAGAGAACGTCCCNATTTCCATGAAAAATATAAAAAAATGTATTAATATGACACGTTAGAAAGAACGTCCCTTAAGGGATTTCCTCATACCTCAGAGGATTATTTTACTACTCCGTTTGTATATCTCTTGGCACAACAACAAGGTGCATGAAGAAACGAGAGAGAAAAATATATAAATGCGTTTACTTTTACATAATATTACATTATACAGCCAAGCCCATTAGCATTAAATTGTACATGAGATACATATTACACTTATTTTTTTTTGTGTGTTGAGGCATCTTTCCCCAGACAAATCTAAAATCTGTTTTGAACACGTACTCAAATTCTATATAGCTAATATATTATGTATTTATGTAGAGAAGATCTTTTTTTCTCCATTACATTTTTGTATGTATATCTAATAGCAGTGCAGTGGTTTTGTTATAAACACAGGAATTCCTTTTCCATGTAATTGACCTCTGACACAACACGTTATGCAGTCCATGTAATAATATGAGGATCCGACACTATTATTTTACTTTCAATCCATTCTTCGTGTCCCATCCTTTCCAACATTACATAAGTTACACATTTTCCGTTTACACATCCACCTTGTTCAACAAAAAATATTACCTTTCTTTTTTTTCAAGAAAAGAAGGGAAAAAATAAGAATATATCTTGAACCATCTATCCATGTACTCATGCCATGTAATCTATGATGCACAACAAAACACACGTTGATGGACATGATAGAGCAATAGGATTTATATCTACACACAAAACAAAAACCCTACACTATAATATGAATATGTGTGTGTAGTTCACTCACTCACTCATCTCCTCAAAGTCTACCTACTTGGATGAGCAAAAGAGATTTTTTTAGGAACAACAATAACAAGACAGACTGATAAAAAGAACTAAATGGCATATATTAAGTTTGATGAAGATCATGATGATGCTGCACCTTCAACAACACCACCATCACCACACACACAATAGATTATTATTATTATACTACTGCCACCACCAATACAACAGCTATATATAAACAAGGCATGTTGTATATTGTAGATGGTATATATGTATTAACTACCTAAGCTATTCGTTATAAATTACGTATGCATTATTAAGAGGCGTTTCGTCATGTCTCAGCTCAATTCTAATGAAAATCACAAAAAAAGTCTTCACGACAGGATTCTTAAAAAGTGTTTTCACAATAATAACTCGCTCTCTTGTAGCTTTTCAATTTAACCGAGAAAAATATCGTGCAAATTTTAGTTCGTCCCATACTGGGATTCCTCCTTTCTTTAGTGAAA
>JAITYZ010000991.1:0-14782 GCA_027744595.1 Paronellides praefectus
AGTAAAAACCCTTCTTTATGTCTGTGGTGTTTTTTCTAAGCTAAATATATGATGCGAGTACCAACGTACAAGATAAAAAAGTTGAAGTGGTCTGCCTGTGCGAGGAGAAGTTGTTCTTAGAGCTCGGTGTCTTCAGTCTTATATATATGCATGTACATACCTATGTATGTATGTATATCTACGCTTATTGCATTTATAATCACTAGCTTTGTGACTAGAACGTCCCCACACAAAAAGTCGAGTCAATTGATGTCGGTAAAAGATCAAAGGAGTCCTTGAGGTTTCTTTCTATCTCCGCTGCTACGCCGACATTCCGACACCATCAGTAACGGCAACACCAACAGCAGCCGCTTACTCAACCGTCTATTATCCATTTTTATAGGCATTCTGCACATCAAGTCAAAAAGTAACAAGGATATCTGTTATTTAAATCATGTTGGTAGCACAGACGTCGTATGTACATTTACGTTTGTATAAACTTGCGTATTTTATACGATCTGTTTGTGTATCTCTTTACCCAGAAAAATTTAACTTTGCTTCTAATATATATTATAAAAGATTTTTTGTGTATACAATCCTTGTGTAGGTAAAATATACTTTATACTACATATTTATTTTATTTTACAAAAACCATTACAAAGTGAACAATTTCTGCCCGTAGGCCGATGGTGGGAATAGTAGAGAGAGATTCATTTCTGTTGGGAAAAAAATTAGGCTTTCTGCAAATCAAGATTTATATAGTACCTTGTCTCTGCCACACTAAAGAGGAAACTTCCATGAAAGAGGAAATTGTCTGATTTTTTCATAATTATGTTATTTACAGATTCCCCTTTGTCGATTCCTAGTAACTTTCTAACCGACTCGAGTGTGACTGTTGTGAATTTACTTTAAAAAAAGAAGATTTTAAAGATACATAGATGCTTGTGCAAGATTTAACGTTGGTCTATGGTATTTTTTCTGATTTTTTTTCTTTATGCACACATGAATCACATGAAAATATCGTCTTGGTCAGAGAGTAAACTTAAAATCATTGCGGCTTTCTTCAAGTGTAATCTATCTGCACAATCTCATACAACATACCACAAATTATCATATAATACCTTGTTGTCTCTGTTGTCTCTGTATCATCATGAGAATCTTATCATCAATATTCACTTGATGGGGCGCATAGCATAAAAAACGCAACTTCAAGTTTGGTACTATACAAATATATATACGTATAACAAGTTGTTGTCACTTCATCCGAATGAAACGGTTGTATATATAACAAAACATTATATACGCATTTAACTGACATAGGTACATACTATGCGAGGCGAATACCTATATATATTTTTTTAAACATGGACATTCCCTAACCTTCTCCATTATAGATGCTCAAACAGACCTGTAGTAGTGTATTATTATTATCATCATCATGATCATTTTGCTACGTTCACTTGTATTACTCGCATGAGTCGCATCAGTTTTTTTGTCTATATGCATGGCTTGAGTTGAGTGACTAGTTTTTGTGTATTCTTCTTTCGGAGGAGAAGCGGAAAACTACAAAAGAAACAAAATCAGTTTTGAAAACAGAATAGGTAGTTAAGACGCTGTAAAAAGTTCTCAATCACTAGTCATAAAAAAAGTTAGAGAAGAGTGTATGGCATCTCTATATATGTCTTCCACCACACAATCTCTTGTCTTGTCTGACTCAATATACAAGTTTCTTTGTTGCAAAAAAAATATCCAAGTATAATGTTTCTGTACATTGTGCAGATGGAAAGTAGAAGTAGTAGACGTCATGAAATAATTCGAGTGCATTGAATTGAAGATATAACATCTCGCTTTATAATAACAGTTGGAGCAACCTGGCCTTGGTGTGTTGGTCAAAAATAGTTGTAAGATGGTTCATTCATTCAATAAATAATAGCATAGATCAGGATAAATTGGGATCTAGCTGAATGTGAATTATCTACCTGCAAAATATTCTGGCAACCAGGGATGTTAAACACAATGAAAAAAAATCCACAAGCCGACAACCAGTGCACGATCAACGGGTAAAGACGGGAAGTAATATCGGTGCCGACGGCGGCCATACTGAAAGATTTTTTATTATGAAGCAACGACCAGCATGTCATTGTCTAAATGTTATGGAATAATGACAATACAATGATGATGATGGCATTTACTTTACTACTACTTAAGAAAGGTGCTCATAAAAATTAGTAGATTGGTAAAGATTTTCCTAAAAGTAAATTCACTTTCCAGAGCTTCAGATGTTGATAGTACAATAATCCAGACTGAATAATAATTTTATGCTCCAACTTCACTTCACTTTAGAAAATGACCAACAACACCAATGCATATAAGCACATATATAATATATGTCAAGTGTCAACATATCTCTTAAAACTTTAATGACAAGCCAGTAAAAAGAATGCTGCTGTCATTATATCATATTGATCAAAGGCTGCCGCAATCACAGCGCTTACGTTTCATTACACACACTACTCCACGTTTATTTGAGTTAAAAGCTAAACACAGAGTGACGTAGTATGTTTGCATGTCCATGATTTTTTTCTCTAGTTAATTACCTACTACTAAGCTACATTAATTTTGTACACATAAATAGGATCATGCTGATGATGCTTGAGAAGGGATCGATGTTTTAATGTTTTGTTTGGCATTTATATTTAGTTTTTGATGCACCGCGTGTAACTGAGGACTGAATCTCTATAATATGTTGTATGTGTGTATGTTTATGCTGTAGTGTCTTCGAAATATACGCTTTCGCAGTCAAGTAGTGGGACCTAATGTTTATTTATCGAGAGAGAGGAAAGAACGATGATGATATGCTGAGAGTAGGTTTGATCCATGACTGACGACACCGACAAAAAAAACTTGAATGAAAATTTGATTAATCAAATTATCTTTGCCTCATTATGTTTTCATTCATGCTCATATGCATGTAGGTAGGTATGTACATACTTTTTAATTCGGGCTCGTATAAAGTTGATGTAATGGATGACGTTTGATTGGACCCCTCATCAGATATTTTTTTCCTTGTTATTCTGCAAATTGTCATGTATAAACTATCAAACAAATTCATTACTCATCATCACAACAGGCATTCTGAGCTCAAACTAGTTTTAATGTCTGTTGTTTGATCATATTTTACATATCTTCTTTTGTAATGTGAACCGACATAAAATGCATAGGGGTATAATGTTTTAAATGGATTTTTTATGTGGATGAAATATAAACACGGGAATTGGCCAGCTATCTGGTAAAAGCAGTTGTTGCGGATCATCGTGATTCATGAATATCAAATAATACATGCTAAAAGCGTATTATGCTATACTTGATATTGAGATCACGCTCTCTAGTAGTCTACGCAGTCCACGACAAAATATACCTATGTGTATAGGTATTTATGTTATAAATACCAATGTGGCCAAGATAGCACCATACCGATAATGAACATCAACATTCTTTAGATCTGGATGAGTTACTGACTTGGACAGATGATGAGATTCCAAAATTCTTGTGAAGGCATAAAGAAAAAGCCGACTCGGTTGACTGATAATGATACCTGATGCGGTATGCTCTTAGTTGGCGTAAGCTTTTAAGTAATGTTTGCACATATTTAAGTACATAAACAATAAGATAAGCAATATACATACATGTAGTAGTCTGCTGTACATTATAATACGCATATAACATACATAATATATTATGTTACCTATGTAGAAGACACGTAGATTTTTTTGACATACCCTGTCTCTCTCTCTCTCTCTAGTAAATCGAACAAAACAAATCTTTATGGGAGCAGAGTCTTATTTTTTTACTGTCTGAACCAACACCATATATTTATTTGAGTTCGTAACTGCGACTGCGACGACGACGACGACGGAATGGCAGAAAGAAAAAGAACAAAGGATACTCTCACAAAACATTAGCGATAAAACTTTTTACCAACCTGTATAATCACCACTATTCTCTGATTATATAGCGTTTACCATTCTTTATGAGGATGAGAAAGGGATAAGCCTAATGGGGTTCTCATTTGTATTGGTAAAAAATGGATGCATAAAAAAAAGATACTGATGCCGACTATTATGGGATGACACTTCTACAAAAACCATGTTCTTTTTTTTGTAAGGACAGAAAAAGCATTACTACTTATCCCTTTCTTAGAAAATTTTGAGGTTAGCTACTTACATGCATATATAGCGGTCTTTGAGACTCCTAAAAAACCATTTCCTTACAANCCATGTTCTTTTTTTTGTAAGGACAGAAAAAGCATTACTACTTATCCCTTTCTTAGAAAATTTTGAGGTTAGCTACTTACATGCATATATAGCGGTCTTTGAGACTCCTAAAAAACCATTTCCTTACATTAATGTGTATTATAAATTAGTAGTTTCCTTTTGTAATTTTAAAGTTTGTAAAAAATCAGACACAATCCATCATCAACATAATGTTATATGGTTTTCAAGTGTTGAATCGCCATTCAGTCAAGAGGTTACAGTTTTCCTTGCATCTGCTCTACATTCATCATCATCAATCAATAACTGCCATTTGTAGGAGACACCACCCTTTTCCTTTTTTGTATGATTTGCTCTGTTAATAGCTGTGGCTTGCTCAGGTCACAATGGCGGTGTGAAGATAAAACAACGAAAGCCTTATACACGCAACTTTTTTTGCTACCAGTGAATAGTAGGTACAATTCCAAGTTCCAAGTGTGTAGGTGACGAAGACAAGCAACAACATAAGGAAAGGAGCAGGCAACTTTTAGTGGCAGGAATTTTCCAGGTTTCCCTTTACATAATAGGATTCGCTGTTGCACCGACATTGATGATGAGGGCGGTGATGATTTCATGGTGCCATTCTTTTATTAGTAGGGCTTCCTTATGCTCATTTCATCTAATCACTTGTTTTTATATCCTAAAGAAAACCAAGCCCGCTATCTATCACAGTAATAAAGCACGTCGCGACTGGTTGGTCATTCAGATAATATTTTTATATGCTTTTTAGTAATGTTGCTGTAAGAAGAAAAAAAATTCTTCATCTTCGGTATTTCCTTTTATTGGGAGAAAATTAATACTTGTGGCTTCTAGTCTACGTAGTCGCCTACTCGTCAGAGGCGCATTATCTTACGAGAGGCGCCAACAGTTTATCAAATGTCACAACAGAAATTTCTCAAGAAAGTAATAGACTTTTTCATCACGCTACATAGCTGCCGCTACAAAGCACCTGGACAAATCTAGTCGAGTGTTTTTTTGGCGATTTAGACATATGGGGCCGTAATTAGTTGTAACGATTTTTCCCAATGTGTTATAAATGACCACATGTCGAGTAGTGGTCAATTCGTAATAATTCCATTTTAAAAAGTCGACAAGAAAGTAATAGACTTTTTCATCACGCTACATAGCTGCCGCTACAAAGCACCTGGACAAATCTAGTCGAGTGTTTTTTGGCGATTTAGACATATGGGGCCGTAATTAGTTGTAACGATTTTTCCCCATGCGTTATAAGTGACCACATGTCGAGTAGTGGTCAATTCGTAATCATTCCATTTTAAAAAGTCGTGCGAATGCAGCGGCAAAACTACTAAAATATTCGCCTGCTATGGTGAAAGTAGAGCTTACATCCAGAAATCAGAAACGTGGTGTCGATGAGTTTTTGGTTGACAAGAAAACTCCTATTTTTAATTATGTTTAATTGCAATCGTAATCGCATAGAAAAAAAACTGCGACATTAATCATTCTTCTTTACTTTTTTGCCGACCGACATGATGTGAACTTATAATCATGTGTATATTATTTTGGTTATACACTAAGGTTTTGTACATTATGTTGAATTGAGAAAATTTCCAGATTTATATACCATCTTGACTGTGTGTGGCATTTGAATGAGTTTGCATTTTTTCGTAATGCCAAAACATGCGGCCATTAATCATTTATACGTCATAGTACATACTCAACGCTGTAGAAATTACTGGGTCTAAATTTACTTTACGACAGAGCACCTTTAAATAAGTCCACATATTTTCTACAATGAAGAAAAAATGCTGCAAACTCCAACATCAGCAGTCTTCAGTAATTCGAAATGATCTACGAAATTAAGATAAAGTTACGATTAAGATTATAAAAAAACAATGTATGGCTTGATGACAAGGTGAATAAAATCCACAGAGTCCATTTTTATTACAACAACATTATAAAAGTTGTTTATATAACATTTGCATATAATAATTTTCATGTAACCAAAATCTAAAACATAAATAAAATAATTTTATCGTCAAACATTTTTGATAAATAAAAAAACTCCATTTGCACTTGTACTAACCAAACAAGATTTTTTTATTCGCATGCAAAGCTATAAAACGTGCAAATTAATTCTCAAAACAAACGAATGTCGTGCGGTTCCTTTTATGGGGATGAAAAATTATATGATGTTTTTTTTCTTGATGAAATACATTTAACCAGGCACACAGGCAAGAGCACAATGATGCGAAAATGACTACTCACTACCCGTGACTTTGTCATCATCATTATATATATTGTTTTTATGTACGAGACGTGAGGTCACAAGTGTTACTATTTTATAGAGCAAATACCAACATTTTTTATTAGAAAACGAAAAAATAAAGGTTGTTGAAAGTTGCCAGAGATGAACAGTAAGGCTGTACGTAATTTTTTACGACTATATTATGTACTATGTAAGTTGACTCGCATAATATATATATTTCACAGAACTTTTTATTCCTTCGTGGCATGAAATGAAATAAACTTTAAAATAAGTATTCAACTTGTGTGTTTTATACTTTTTTATACGAATGCGAAAATGACTACTCACTACCCGTGACTTTGTCATCATCATTATATATATTGTTTTTTATGTACGAGACGTGAGGTCACAAGTGTTACTATTTTATAGAGCAAATATCAAGATTTTTTATTAGAAAACGAAAAATAAAGGTTGTTGAAAGTTGCCAGAGATGAACAGTAAGGCTGTACGTAATTTTTTACGACTATATATTATGTGCTATGTAAGTTGACTCGCATATAGAGATTTCACAGCTTTTTATTCCTTCGTGGCATGAAATGAAATAAACTTTAAAATAAGTATTCAACTTGTGTGTTTTATACTTTTTTATACGGAAGCAAAACTGTATCCTAAAAGAGGTGTCAGGACTGTTGGTACTCAGTACAGAGTATTGTACCCATTCTCATAAATTCTTTGCAGTATGATCATGTTTTCTTAAAAACATGCATACAATTTGTTTCTTTTCAAAAATTCTTCATTGAATCTCTCCCTTCTTCCAGGTACTACGCCACCATTTGTCTGTTTGGGACTAGGTTTATAGCACACAACAGCTCAAAACTAAAAAAAATACAATGCAAAGGAGAACTGAATGAATACATGCTTGTATGAATAGAACAATAATACATGTTGTAAAAAATCCTTGTTTTCGGGGTGTAAAAGTGTAAAACTATTTGTACGATAGGCTCTTCTTCTTTTCCTCCTCATGAAGTGGATCTAGTTAATGATCATCATAATCAACAAGAAAAAATAAAGAATGCAAAAGATCTCTTGAGTGCGTCATGAAACATTTAGGATTTCTACACCGCTGCACTGTATTTTTTTTCAAAGAATGAGAAAGGTCTCCCTTCCTTTTCATACCTCTTAGGTGCTTCGGTATATATTATAATAAAAACGATAACAATACATAAAAGACCTACAATTTACTATTGTGGCTTTTGAGTCTGTTTATGTAGCGTATTTCTTTTCTTTTGGTTGGGTGTTCATACCACCTTTAAATTCAACACGACGACTTTGAGGAGGGCATTATCATCATTTCATTTATATTCTTTTTAGATTCATAGCATCCAACTGTTATCTTGTTTAAAAATGTGTTTAAGCGGATTTTTAGTAATAGGTTACCGGAATAAAAAAAGAACCATCTTGCGTATCATTTTTTTTGAAAGGTTCGGATCATCTACCTGACTCAAATCACATAGCATGTATCTTCAAGGAGAGCGAAACTTTCTTATACTCCTGATCTTTTCTTTGCTCGCTCTGAAGACCATTGTTGCACTGGTATACATACAAACATGGATAGGAGTACATGGTAAATACTAGCAGGTCCATACATTGTTGTCTAGAAGAACAGAATGGGAATGGAATGACTGGTACTGGTAAACTGCATTCCATTCTGTCATATTTTCATTGTGCTCGTTCATTCATTTGAAGTAAAATGGTTTGAAGGATGTTTTAACATTGGGTTCTTGGGGCTGGTATAAGATCCAAGATGATGATGATTATGACAAAATATGTGGTATGTACGGGTAGTACAATGATAATGAACATGAAAACAGACAGAGACACATAGAGATTCAAGAAGGACCGACTTATTTGTGTCTGTGTGTCGTATTGTTGTTATCTCTGGAAAAAAGAACCTTTTAGAAGATGCAGCGAAAAGATTAAGGCTTCCTCCCTTTTTTCCTCGAATTGTAAATAAATGTCCTGGTATGCACTCATTGTTTCTTTCGACTGTCATTTGTGTGTGTGTACAATAATCCGTGTACTTCTCTGTTATCAATGCTCTTTTAAAAATCATTAGTTTGCTAAATCAGCAATGCTGATCAGCAGCATCATTATCTTCTTGGATCATTCTCCACTAGATACATATACAAATACAGACAAAAGGTACGCATCTTTAAATCATCTCTGGAGGGCCGGTTCTCTATCGCACCACATTGAATGTAGAAGCAGTTCTTTGAGATAATAATCCTAAATGATCTTTTCATGATGATGAGTAGCATAAACAGAAGAGAAAAACATGCGGAAAACCTTTCTGTTCATTTTATTCTTTTGTATGTCTTTTTAAAATTGCTAGATATTTTTCCTATCATTCCAACCAACCTAACCCAAAAGTGATGCATGTTTTTTTATTACGTTACAATAAAACTATAATACTTTTGATAATTCACTATAGTCATCGTGTAATGTGAAGCTAAATATTCATTTTTTTTTTTAAATTTTACAGTACTTGGATCCAATGTCTGTGATGGGCGTCCTCCCTCAGACACGGAAGAACTGGTGAGAGATGACGCTTCCTCCGCGTACAACAATGGAGCCCATATAAATCCAGGTCTTGCATCCTCAACCTACTCAGAGATTTCCCATCCTCCTGAGGCTGTGGAATACACTCATCAACATTCCAATGAAGTAAAATTCGAGGTAACTGTCATATATTTCATTTGATTTAACAAACCCACTCTTCAAAAAAGTGTAACTTACTTTAAATAAATCAAAAAATACTTTACAAACCGAAAAAATGAAGTTATGAAATCATATATTGTAATGATATTAGTTACAATCAAAGTTTGCTTTAATAAGTAAAGTTAGTATTTTAAGTAATAAACCAATAAGCATACGGTAAACACCTGCAAGCAGGATACTGGTACTGGTTTACTGACTTTACTACAAGGATAAGGAAATTGTAGTCACTGAGTGGGGTGCAATGAACCTCTTCACTTGCGAAAAACACATTGATTGCACACATTTGACTGTTTCGCATGTAATGTGCTTAGTGCGTTGCGCATTGCACCCTTTTACCCGTATAATATACTACAAACCCAACAATCAAACGAATTATTATGTGCGATATGTCAGGTATAACTTTACAACCAAAAGTTTATAATTCCAGCAAATGAAATGAAATGACAGATCACAACAGATCCGAAGGCAGTTCATAACGTAGTCGCAAAGTTGCAATAATGCAAATTACGTTTACTTGGCAATTTCGAGAATCCCACTTTTACACGTTTTTACTGTGCCATGTTCGAAAATAGTATGGCTGCAAAACGCGATATATTACTACAATCCTCTTATCATAATCTTTAATCTGTTTGAGTTCCAGCGCATAAATAACGTGTGGGCAACATTCCATTTTCGTAATATTTTTTTCATTTGAGCTTACAATTTCACACGATAAAAGTACAAAGTACGTACTTCAAAATATAGTTTCAAGTAATCACAAAGCTCCATCGACTCCATGTCGGCATTTTATTTTTTATTATAGGGTGGGTTTATCAATATTTGACTGCATGCGTGGACAATAACTAAAAACATTCAATGATACAACCTGCCTGTAAATTTTTTTACATTTATTTTTGTGCAAAATGGCAAATCCAGTATTTCTTGGTTCATACAAAAGACGTTTCTTACACACAAGCTAGAAAGCCAAAAGAAACCCGTAGTATGTGGCTAAGAACATTTTCAAAATTTTTTTAAGGATCATTCATCTTTATTGATTCTTTTCACGTGATAAGCATTATGATTGAGAGAAAATAATTTAGAGCCAGACAAGACTAACGACTTCGTGAAAATGTAATATTGATTTTGGCCTCTGATATCGCTATTTGTTGCGTCTCCTCCTGCATTCTTTTGGCAAATCAATTTTTTTTCTTTACAATTGCTATAATAAAGTAAAACCAAGCCCAAATAGTTGCCCAATTTCTCGCCCATACATTCACGATTTAAGAATTCAAGTTAGGTATTGAGTGAGCAAGACTATGATCGTGCTATATGCGTGGTGAGTGAGTAAAATATTACTAGCCAACAAATAGGCACATATGCCTACATGCATGTACAAAACGAAATGATTCACTGTCATCATCATTTTTTTATCATTAAATTTGCTTGTTCGCATCAAGTTTATTTCTTAAAGTAACGGAACTAATTTCATTGTGACTTTTCTAAACGAGGAGTCTCAAATGAGAGAACATTTAATAGCATGTAGTATGTAGTGTGTATCATATAGGTTCATCAATTTATCATGTTGATATTGACTTGACTTACTTAAACACAAGGAAAATGTAAAAATATATGGCATCTGTTCAAAGTATGCAGGGATTCTTGATCCTGATAAATTTATAGGTGACGGGAAGTAAAATAAATGTCTTTATTTTATTTATAAAATTTTCTTAAATTCTTTTTCACATGCTCCATAAATAAATACATTAAATGGCTCCAAACTGGTCGTGACATGATCAAAGAACCATCGTCAGTATCCTGGCCAAATGTGTAACATGAGTTTTTTTTCAAATCGTAATACATACTAAAAAAATATGTCCATGTATTTGCACATAATTAATATTTATTGACAGCTTTATGGCTAACAATGTAAAAGTAAATGAGAGAGAGAGTAACAACGACGATTGCTTAGTCAATCAATGTACATAACACGCATACACACCCGACCGCATTTTTAAGGAAAGCAAATCACAAAAAAAACTAATTTAAATTTTGACTTTCAACACAAATAACTAAGTATGTACATTAATTTATTGCATTTATTTATTTGAGATACTTAGTGAAAACCTAGGTGGGTCTTTTAGTCTTGTTCTTATCTATTGTTCTTATCTCCAAACTGCTCATTCATCGGTTGGTTGCTGGCCGGCCGGCTCTTAACAGGAGTTGCTTCATTTTGCACGGGTGACTTCACACGAGAGTCAAATGTCAATTATATGTACAAGCATATTCATAGGAAAAAACTGTCCATTCTCATTGAAATGAATTTTTTAACCCTATCTTAACTTTTCAAATGTTAAATGAAATTCAGAGTCAGCAGTTTGGTATATCATACCTAATTAGAGTTGGGTGGATTGACACAGCAGTAATTATAACTTTATCTGTCGTCTGAAAAATAGAATACTGGTAATTAAATGTAGGGTTGACAATCTATCTTTCAATTTTATCTAAATCTTTTATTAATTTGTTTTTTTTTTGTGCAGGACTTTGAATGTGACGTCCAAGTAGAAGGATGCGGGTCTGGCGAAGAAAGGAAAGAATTCTCATTTACATTCTATGACTTTGATGGACATGGAAAAATTACCAAAGATGTAAGATTTATATATACAAATACAACATATATAAAACATATATACCTAGACACATTACAGTACGCCAGTGATTATTGGTGTTTGTGAGAAATGAAAAGTAAACGATATTTGTTACATGTTTCTTTATAGGATATCGCCGGTCTTGTGAGAAGCATTTATGGAGCCGTAAACGACTCAATCACAGTTCCTCAAGGTGGCAAGAAAACAATCAAAGTGAAACTGACGGTAACTCCCGAGAAAACTCAAGCCAGTACTCCTGAAACTACCTCAAACAACTCGGCCACAGTTGTTCCAGACTCACCAAACAACAATAACAACAATAATACAAATAACAATAATAATCTTTCGGTAGTTGGAATGGGTAACGGAAACTCTACAAGCTTGGAGGGCAAACCTGCTTTCCGAAATAATGTGAATGTAACAATCAAAGAAAACTTGAACCGGGACAGGTTGGGAGGAAGTTCCGGAAGGAAAGAGAAGGAACTCCGTGAAAGGTTGTCTCATTTGGACAAGCCAAAATTTAATTCTGTTCGCCTGCCAAACTCAGCTCATGGAGCATGTCGTGGCTGCCGAAATCTTTCTCCAGAGGTATTCCGGGACTGCAGCGCGTCTCCCTTGAGAAACAGAAAGAAATGGAGGGAACGTGTATGCTCACTACAACGGCCCGACATTTTTGAGATTTTACAAGCCAACATGGAGAAAAACAATGTGAATCCTTGCTGCAGACGGGATCATACCCAGCAACAGCCTCACCACCACGTGCAGCATTCCATGGCCCCGTGTACACATAGTCAACCTATTGCAGATTCTACTTGCCCGGTATTACCCTTGCTAAGTGAAAATCTTTGCAAACAAAAGCAACAGTTATTAATGGAGAATTCCTTTCCCAACTCTATCCCACTCCGACATCACTTTCTCGGAGGAGGAAAAGTTTACGATACTCATTTACATCGTAGCAATCATCATCATTCACACCAACAACACCAATGTCGTAAGCATGGTCATCACAGATCCAGGTCGCATGATTTGAGCCAAAACCTGTTCAGACATCACTCCTTTAATACAGAACGTGACCAACTGATCTGCCACGGAGTTCCTTTAATCTCAGCAGGTGGGATCAATCCACCTTGTTGCAGCAACTTAAACTCAAACAACATGTTTCTCGAACCTCATCACAATCTGCAGCAAAAAGACCCTCTTGAAATTTTGGAGGGGTGCATGGTAAATCAACAACAGCACTTTTCCCCACGGAATAAAAATACAAATTTAACCAACGCTGCTTCCACTCCGCATCAACTGAAGCACAGAAACAGAGAGCAGGAGCACGCCAGGGCTATGGCTCAGGTTATAAGTTGGTTGGAGCGTGAAAATATCGGTGGATGTGACAAGAAATTTTCATCGCCTAACAGGAAAAATGCGAATCCAAGCACGAATTCATTGCAAGGAAGCCCACCTACGGCAAAGAAGCATGAACATCATCACGTTCACGAGCATATTCATCACCACTACCATCATCATTTCCCAAAAGAAACTCCAATCATCGTGTAAATATAATTTACTAATGTAATCAAATTAAGATATTTTAGTTGATTTTACGTACAAGTTGAATTGCAGTGAAAGCATAATAACTACTGTTTACCGATGATTAAATGATATTATTAGTACATTTTGTAGGTGTTACGTTGTATCTTTAATATAAAATATATGTATTTGTAAATACTTAATATTAACTACTATTTATAGATGTATACATTAATTAATATGAATTATATAAACAGTAATGGATGGACCGTTTCACCTCTACCAAACCAGACAATGGATTTAACAATAATCAAAGATTTTTGCTTTTTTGATTTTACAGATTTTCTGTAGTACCATTTTGCTAGAAAAGCTTATGGTAATTTTACCCCCAAAAAATTGTACAAGGCTGATATACATACTACATAATATGTTGTAAATTAACTTTTTCAATCAATAATCATCAGCTATGGAAAAATGCAGTGTAATTTTAAAAAGAAAAAAAATTAATGAAACCTCAATTAATACACACATAAACCTGTTGCTAATATTATTATGTTTCATTGAAATGTTATTTATTACGGACATATATAGGCATTTACTTGTGACCAGCGAAATATTTTAAATAGTAGCGGCATACTTTAATCTGCATAAATTCACTTTTTAAATCGTGAAATAAACATTGTTCATTTCGAAAAGGCCCTACGCACGTGTTATCTTGTATTTTATGTTGTTATTGTTTCTTTTTATACATCAGTGTTGTGTTTTTAGTTTTACTGGTATAAAAGAAGTATAAAATATATAAGAATAAATCATACTTGTACTCATCCATTATATTGCCGGTTGCTAATTAAGGTATTATGTAATTTTTAAGTTAAATGGAGATCTTACAATGGTAGTGAAAGTAAAGTACTCGGAAATAGGATACAAACATCAGTCAGCGAAAAAATGTTTTAAAAGCTATAAATCATATAATGAATTGAAAAAATGTAGCAACATGCAAAAAAAACTTACCACAATATAGTAACATGATGTATTTTACTTGTTTTTAATACTTTATGTTGGAGAAATAAGATCAATAAATATGAGCTCGTTATTCGTATAAATTAATCTATGAAAATTAAGCGTCTGGCTAAACATTTTTTTTACTTCACATAAACATACGTCTTATAAATTTCCTTTAATAAATATTAAATTTAATATTAATTTACCTTTTTTAATCATCATCATCCTGGATTTTAAAAAGAGAAAGATGTCACACGCGCATGTTAAACGTTCGTCACAAACATCAAAATTCGCTTTGTCTCTCCATCCACGTCTTCCCTGTTCATGTTCCAAGCACGGCTATAGTCGTCTTTTCACATTTA
>JAITYZ010000992.1:0-21734 GCA_027744595.1 Paronellides praefectus
ACCCTCTCCAAACAACGTACCCATTAATCATGGTAGTATGTGAATCCGTCCCAACAACAGAATCCGGAAACAACAAAAGTTTCCCATTCCCCGGATCCTTATGCTTTGTAAACACAACACGAGCAAGATACTCTAAATTCACCTGATGAACAATCCCATTCCCAGGTGGAACAATCAACATGTTCTTAAAAGTCTTGGCTCCCCACTAAACAAAAAAACCAAATAAAAATCCAATAAAAAATCCACAAATTTTGAAAGATGCAAAAAGTCGCCAAAAACCCACCTTCAAAAACGCAAACCTCTCATGATTCCTCTCAAACTCCATCTCCTCATTCCTCTCCAACGCATTTTCCCTGTACAAAAAAAACAACCCTCATATTACTCAACAAACAAACTGACCAAACTGACCAAACACTTATAATTACAAACTCACCCCCCAAAATAATCGACCTGTACAGAATGATCAATAACAAGATCAGTCGGACAAACAGGGTTAACATCCTCCGGCTTCCCACCCAATTTCAAAACAGCATCCCTCATTGCCGCAAGGTCAACAACGCAAGGAACCTTGATAAAAAAATAACAAATTTTTACCAATTTTTTTTCTCTTTAAAAAAAATGTCCACAAATGAGGTCAAACTCACCCCCGTAAAATCCTGTAAAACAACCCTCGCCGGACTAAACTGTATCTCAACATCCTGATCCTGCGTAACGACCCAATTTGCAATCCTATCCACATCAATCTCCTTAATTAAATTATTGTCACATTTCCTCACTGCCGCTTCCAGCAGCACTCGAATCGAATACGGCAATTTCTCTACAAAAAAAAAATCTCTCTTTACACCCACCCAAAACTTTACATTTTCACACTTCAAACCCCAAAAAAAGAAACAAAACTGACCATAATCTCCGCCAAACCCCTCAACCAAATCATAATAATCAACCTCAACAGGTTTCTCATCCCCAGGAACATTAATACTCAACCCTTTCCTCAAATGAGAATAAGGATTAACAACCCCTTCCCCAGTTGCCTGGTGACCCATTTCAAAAAAAAGTAAAAAAAAATTTGTGCACAAAAACTGAGTATATCACCACGAATCCAAACTCTCAACTAACAAATATCTTTCAACCTTGCCTTGTCTCCAAGCCCAACAATCTTGTCAAAATTTCCCATGGACTTTGCCCTAATAAAAAAGATAACAACCCTATCACTTCAAAACCAATAAATCAGCAGGACACTCAAAACATTTTCCCAAACACGTCAAATAAAAAACACACGGCAAAACTACAAACAAACCGGTTTTCCCCAACAACACAGGTGTATTATTTCACCACAAAACCCACACACAAACCCCCGCCAACAAAAAACAAAACAAAAATCAATACCTATCCAAAACTCAAACAAAAACACACTAATTTAGACTTGCGTGACGAGTGTATATTTAATATTTTTAATCTAATTAACACAAACAAGATTTCCCCGTTTTTTTAAATCCATTATCAACCGTCTTCCCGTTACCATGGAGACTCCACACAATAGTAACGTATCACATACTAAATAAATAAAACAAAAAAAAAATTCACATCTTCCACCAACATCACCACAAACCAACCGGTTGCTTAGTTACAAAAAAAAATAAGAAAAAATAAAAATCTAATCATAATGATTCTCCTGTGCATACTCCTTTGTGTAACCACAACAATCACAAACGCTGATGAAAGCGCCCACGAAGACACCGACCACCATCACCACGTAAGTTTTAAAAAAACTATAAAACCATAACAACCTAATGATTTGTCACTAATTAATTGTAAAAAAAATAAAAAATTCAGGAACGTATCGTAGTAAACAACGACAATGAGCACCACAAGCAATTATACACCCAACACCACCAACACCATCAACAACCAAGCACAAACAGCAGAGTACTGGAACTAAAGCGACAGGTAAAAATACACCCCCAAAAAAACAAAAAAAAACCATCACCGGATGATGACCATCCCCCAAACTAATTTTATTTTTTAAAATTACAACCCCAATCCACAGATTCCTGGACATTGTAAACACCCCAATCTCAACCCCAACGTCATCAGTCGGACCAAACTCTGAGCCAAAGTACCAACCCTGGCTTGTCAAATTTTACGCACCATGGTAACTTAACCATAACATTAAAACACAAAAACTTTTTTTAAAAATAACTTAAACACAATCATTTCCCTTCCTTCAGGTGCGGCCACTGCAAACGCCTGGAACCAGTATTCAACCACGTGGCTCAAGCCCTCCACAACACCCCAATCCGAGTAGGTCGTGTCGACTGCACCCGCTTCCCATCAGTCGGATCCGAATTCAAAATCCACGGCTACCCAACAATCATGTTGTAAGTTCAACACAAACACAATATCCTTTTTTAATTTGAATCTCAACCAAACGTATCTTTCTTTAATTTAATCTCTCTTTTTAATCATTCCCCAGCATCAACGGCCCAACAAGAAAGCACACATTCCAAAACGACCGTACCCTCGACCAAATAGTAAAATTCGCGAAACGAATGAATTCAAATTCAATCCAAACCCCAAAAATCCCTCTCCAAGAATTCCTAAACTCCATCCCCCCACCCACCCACCGCCAAAAACGCGAAGAACCACAACCAACAACAAAACACCCATCTCCCTCTTCCACCTCCTCCTCCCAAACCCCAGAAGAACCAACCCCACCTCCTCAACCTAAACCAGACCTTTTGTTCGGTCTCCTCCGCCCTCCATCATTAATAACCGACCTCGTAACAGCATTCAAACACGCCGCGGATAAATACCAACAACACAACGAATTCTACGACTTCCAAACCCCTTCAATCAACACCCCAACAATCTTCGCATACAAACAAGGTCGTTTAATCCTCCACACCCAACAAGAAACCACAAACCTAACAGAAGAAGTAGAAACCTGGATCGGAAACGAAAGATTCCCCGACTTCATCCAAATAACCCGCGGCAACATTTACCACATCTTCAACGAAGGCTCCAAAGGCGGCAATAACGCCAAAGACCTAATAATAACAGCAGTAGTCGAAGAAGACAAACTGGAAAGAGTAGTAAACGACCGAGAAAAGAGCCTCCTAACCCTCCTCCAAAACGTCGCCGATAATTTCATAAAATCAACCCTGACCCCTTCAACCCTCCTCCCCGAAATAACAACCCCAACAACCTACCTCTCCCTCCCCCACCACTTTGCATGGATAGGTTCCCCCGACCTGGCCAACTCAATAGTAGCCGAGCACCTCCCCCTCCCCACATTACTAATAATCTCCCGCAGCCATTCCGACAACAACCACAAATACTACGTCTTTTCCGAATACTCCCAAATCGACACAGAATCCAAAATCGAAAACATAATCGAACTCGTAAAAGAAGGTCACTTTTCCCCAACAGTCCACGCCAACTCTTGGACTTTCAAACTCTACAGATACGTGTTTGACGCCAAGGTATCCCTCACCGACATGTGGGTCGGCAACCCAGTGCTAACAGTCGTGTTATTCGGGTAAGCAATAAACAAACGTTTAAACCAACTCAACTAATTAATTAAAACGTTTTTTTATTCCTCTCTCTACCAGACTCCCATTAGGTTTCCTAAGCTTGATCCTGTACAGCGTCTGCTGCGGCGACCTTCTCGACGCAAAAGAATCCGACGACGATCTCCCAGTCCCAGACGACAGTGAAGACGAACATCATGAAAAACGGGAGTAAAAAAACAGCAGTATTTTTTACTCGACTGATAAAAGCAACTCCACTTTTTAATTCTAGTCATTAGTAATTTTTTTTCTGCTTCATCACAACTTGTACAATTAAAAACGTATTTATTATAAACCAAAAAAAAAATCTTTTCACATTACAAACATATTTCCAAAAAAACCGACAAAAAGAAGAAAAAAACCCGAAAAATAAACATGTAAAAGTTATGTCATGGATTCTATCAAAACGTTACGCATGCTTCCGCCTTCGCCCGCAGTAATAGAGCTGGCGCTAGACCCAGTCCCGGCAATCCCTCCACTATTCAATCTAAAGATGCTCTCCAAAACACTCAACTCTGTGGCAGTAGTATCCATCCCACAAAAAAGACTCCAATCATTAACAACAGCTCCAGCTCCAACAAGCTCAGATCCCCTGTTAACACTCCCAGCGACCAACGGTACCTGTAGCAACGAGCTCAACTCATCCTGCTCTTGTGATGGTGTCTTTGGATGCACAATCCCACCTACACAACAATTTAATTAACAAATCATTAAAGCATGTAAAAAAAACAAAAATAAAAAACATATTAATCCCCATAGCAACTAGCAACAAACCTTGATTAGAAAAGAGACAATAACTCCCAACCAACACGTTACTCGCAACACTCTGCCTAAAAACCTCAACATTAAGCACATCCTGAAGTATCTCCTCAGTCTCCCTGGAAATAAAAACCAAACCAATTAAGAAAACCTTCCAAATCTAAATTAAACCCATTTCTTTAAACCTCACCTATCCAAATCAGGATGAACAAGAGCAACATAATCATTACAAGTGATAACATTCCCAAGAGCACTCAATTTCTCCTCAACCCTCTGAATCTTGACACTCTCCGGCAACGAATTCCTCAAATGCTGCAACTCCTGATCAGTGGTGGTATTAGGAACCAACAACCCTTTCCTATTCCCAACACTCATCCTCCCAATGATCCTACACCCAGCAATAGACGTATGCACAACAGGAATGACCTCTGACAACTCGCTCTCGAACATGCTGCAAAAGTAAACAAAAAACCAATCAACCAAACGTTGGTAAATAACAAAAGATTTACAAAAAAAATTATATTAAAAAAAACAACCAAACCTATAAAAATTCTCCGACCCCCCAATAGCAACAAGACAATACGAATTAGTCAACTTTGAAAACACCCCAACCTCATTATTATTCTCAAACTGTACACGAACCGCCATGGTAACAACAATTTAAAATTAAACTTGTCAAATATTCAAAAACAACTAATCACGACACGACTCAATTTCTCAGATAATTTCTCAAACACGTGCGACTACAACGATAATATTTCGACAGAAAGAGTAAAAAACCTACACAACACGCATCATCACCACAGAAACAAAACGTCCAGCATAGAGAGAGATAAACAAGAGTAATAATAATATGCGTAATACAAGCGTATTCAAAACACCAGCGTAACATAACGGGGCAACTCGAGAATTCACACAAGAAACAAAGACGATGCTATTCAGCAGAGACGCATGAAATAAAAAGTGTTTAAAAAAAATACAAATCTCCAAAAATTCAAAAATTCAATTCATCAAACTCCACAATTTATTTAATACACAAATAAAAAATTACTCAATTAATAAATCACCCCCCATCATCAAAATATAATTATTACAATCAGTCAATTCTCTTCCTACTTTCCTCTACGAAATCCACCACCCCCTTTCCCTTTTCCACCTTTTTTCTTCTCTTCAACTTTAGCCTTCTTAACCCCACTACTACTCCCACTCCCCCCACCACTACCACTACTCTCCCTTTTAACAACACTAAAAAACCCATCCAACCTCCCTTGAGTACTCCTCCCTTTCGCTCCCTTCAACTTTTTAATTCCATTCCTTATCCGCTCCTCTTGAAACCCTTTCTCGCCACACAAATAAGAAACAATCCCTTCCTCATCAACTGCCATATTCCAAGCAATCTCGACCCCATCATCCACTTCCGGTTTCTTAAACAACTCCCTTGCCTGTTTATACGCAAAATCCTCAGGTACAGTATATTTCCCCTTATCAATAACTTCCAAAATCTTATCAATCGACCTATGCGCACGCATCAACTCCAGCGCCCTTTTAGGACCAATCCCTCTTATCGAATCACAGTAATCGCACCCCAGCAGGATACACAAATCGATAAACTAAAATCAAAATAATCAAAATCTCAATTAATTTCATCCTTCACAAAATATAAAATGTATTTAATGTATTATTGAGTATCAACCCTACCTCATCCAAATTAAACTCCAAAGCCTCAAGAATCCTATCCAAATAAAACTCTTTAATTGGCATCTTCCTCGCCTCACTAAAAGTCAAATGCCTCAAAAGCACTTTAGTCCCAAAAGTCAAAGCATCCATATCCTCCGTCCCAACAGCATAAACCTTTCCACTTTTCTGCAACGCCGCACACTGCGCTTCAGCCTCACAAGGCGCCTTTAAAAAATAACAACAAAACAACCTTAATCAAACCAACAAGAATGCCAACTGCCATGCCAACAAAACAAAAACAGACAAACCTCAACAAAGGGAACCCCCATCAAAGAAAGCAACTTTTTAACTTCCTCGACATGTCCCTTATCAACCTTGACAAGCCTCCTCTGCATCTTATCAATCTCAACATTATCCCCCGCCTCCTGCGCCTTTTCCAACATTTTCTTTGCCTCCTCCCTCCTCTCAGTCCTCTTCTCCAACTCTCCACTCTTCATATCCGGAGGCTTCCCATCAAAAACATAAACCGGTTTAATCCCATTATCCATCATTCGAATCGTCCTGTAAAAGAACCCCATCAAATGCGAAGTAGTCTCGCCATCAGCTGTCGTCAACTGCATCCCACTATCCTGCTGCCTAACCGCAATCAAAAACTGATACAAACACATGCTCGCGTCAACCGCAATCCGCCTCCCTAAAAGATTATTATTAAATCAATCAATTAAACCACTCAATTAAACCACTCAATTAAACCACTCCATAAATTAAAACTTCAACTAAATCAAATGTCAAACTCACCAAAATAATTTTTATACTCATTCTCCTTGGTGGCGTTAGGAGCAACATCCCCAATCAACTTTGCCAACCCATGAATCCCCATGACAACAACAGCAGCAGGTGTCAAGTGATAATCCAATCCTAACCTTCTAATCCCTGCCCACTTTACTAATCTTAAATTAAAAATCGTACGAAAATCAAATTAAAAAGTATTTTAAATGAAACACCTGAGAGCACATAAAATCACTCAAACAAAAACACAAAAAAACATGTAACAAAAACAGACGACATGTAAAACAACAGATCTAAATCGCGCCACAATCCCTCACACTTTTGACACTTTAAACCTAAATCAACACATTCCCAATTCTCACTCCACCCCAAAACTCTATCCACAAAAAAGACCCGTTTAAACAACACAATAAAGTGGCTGAGCTCGTGTAAAAAAACAAAAACAAAAAATTGTATAATTATAAATTATAACTTTTAAATTAAAAGTATTTAAAAACACTGCGATTAATAAAACTACTCCCCACAATAATTAATCTCCTAATAAAAAATCAGACATATTAATCCAACCAAACTACAAATAAATAGAGACCCGCAATTTAAACAACTTGCTCAAGTATTTGTTACTAATTTAATTTAAAAAAAAAGTAACTCGTAGCAACAGCAAAGATGCACGACTCAACAAGCACAAACCTGTTAAACCTTCCCCCAAAGCAACCGTACAGGATAAATAATTGCAAGTTCCAAAACTCAATGTTAAGTTTCCTGAGTGAACTGCACAACACAAAGGCGTACACTGACGTTGTCCTTCACGCGGACGGAAAGTTACTCCAAGCGCATAGGGTCGTGTTGGCCGCTGGAAGTTCTTACTTTAACGTAAGTCCTTAGATAAATTATTAACTAAAATTATTAAACAAAAATGGTCATAACTTTTAATAAAACGTGTTGATTATTCCGTCCACAGAACTTGTTCAAATCGCTATCTCCAGCACCCCGCACAACATCTGAGCCGCAGTGTCAGCAAAATATCGTGATAGCACTTCCAAACGTGAGGTACAAAGACTTGGAAAAGGTGGTAAAGTTTATTTACTTTGGCTACCTGGATATCGTCAATTCAGAGCTTGAAGGTTTCGTAGATCTCGCTAAACAACTTGGCGTTGTTGGAATGTCAGATGATGAGGACGACGACGATAATGATGCTCACCAAACGGAGCAGCACCAGCAACTAATTAACTCTCAGCAAGAAACGTTAAATGAACAGGGTACTGCTGCTGCTGAAGAAGAAGAAGAAGAACCGAACGATACAACTGTTCAAGATTATGATGACGAAGACGACAATGATGAGTATGTCGGCGAATTAGAAAACGAGCAAATGGAAGACCCACCAATCATCATAAAACACGAAAACGTATCATCATCACTTACCCCTTCAAACGCTACTACAACGTTCCCTCCAGAATACCTCCAAGTAGCATTCACAGACGACGACGAGGAACAAGACGAGATGGATGAGGACGAGGATGAAGAAAATTCAGGAGACTACGGAGCTAGTATAGGGCAGGGCCCTTCAGCCTCTCCAATGCTATTTCTCAACGAGAAACCTTTCGTGTGTTTAAAGTGTGGCAAGACTTACAACTCAAACAAGTCGTTATGGAGACATAAAAAGTTTACTTGTGATGAAAAGATTGAGTTCAAGTGTGACGTTTGTGGAAAGGTTTTTAGTCGGTCGGATAATTTGAGGAGGCATATTACTGTCGCTCATTAATTGTATTCAGTATTTTGTCAGTGTGTGAGCTATAAAAGCACTCTTTAAAAAAAACTAAAGTTGTCCAGTTTTTTTTTTGAGTTTTTCAACAACATTTTGTTTTCGTTTTTTTAGTACAAAAATAGTACGTATTTTTTTATATAGTTAAAATAATTTTTTGTTAGTTAGATTTTTTTTTATTATTCACCATACTTTTATTCAATAAAAACCGTATTTACACGAACAAATGAACGATACAAAAGTAAAAAACTATGATTCTACCACAACACATTTTTTTGCTGATTTATCACTATGACGATAAAATAAAAAGTAAAAATAAATGTACTTATTACCCTGCTGCTCATCATACAAAAAAGAACATTTTTATTTGAACATTTTTATAACCTTGACGATATATAAAATAACCCGTACTTGTTGATAACTTGATTTCTTTTATTTCTTGGAAGTCCTTTTTTTTCACGTGATCGTATATTTTTTTTCATCATTCCAAAATAAAATAACATAATTGTAACTATAGCCTATTTTTTTGTTTTATTTTTTGTTTTTTATAGTCTTTTTGCTCATTAAAATACACTCTACAAACACTCCACTACTTTTTTTTAAATTCCGTTCTTAATCCTAATTATTGCATTTTTTTGGTTGACATGACTACCTAATGAATCTTAATGTTTCATTGACACTCGTAATATTTTTTCGTACGTTATTTTTTTTCTTCTCCCCCACACTAACAAAAATTAAAAATCAAACAAACGTTCTAAAAAACATCATTTGTTAACGTTATCAGTTCTTATAATTATCACCTTAACTACTAAAAGATTATGTGTTTATTCACACTTGACACGAGGTAGATCTGTTTCCAGAGAGAATTTTTTTTCTTCTTCACATTATTCTCAATTTTGTGCTATTTTTTATTAACTTACATACTTTTACTCACTACATAATACTTTGTTGTCTTATCGTCTACTCGTTACCATGGATATGTTCATTAATATATATATACCTAGAAAAATTCATCATATCTTCTTCATCACTAAAAATTGTACATGTTTTTTTTTCATCTAAAAACTCCACCATGATTATTACACCATGGCAAAAAATCACCATTCATCAGATGAATTTTTCATCTATATACCTATATACCCGACACACTCGTCTGTTCTCACCATAACAACGAGACCTTAAACAGTAAAACCCTTATATTTTAACTTACAAAAATTTGTCCCTTAACCTAAGTACTTTGTGGTAGTCACTGAGGTAGATGGATTTCCACGAAACGAATCGTATTGCTCTTAAAAATGTTTAATATTTTTTTTTTCCCTGAAAGAACTGCGCGGTATATTTTTTTCCCTTTAACTAATTCACTCACATCAAAAAATCATATGATCTTAAAGCCATTACCTAAATACCCTAAACCCTCCTCCCTCTTTTTGCCTAAAAAACTACAAAAATTACAACTCTCTTTCTCTAAAAAAATCATATCCCAAAAAACCCTAATTCTTATTCTTATCATCCACAAAATACATTTAAATTTTATACCTGTATTTTATTAATATTGCTTTCAATTTTAATTTTATTTTTTTATTCTCTTTTGATATACCGTTTCCTTTACAATCCTATATGAAAAAATGAGGTAGTTTGTTTCTCAAACGCGATTGTTGCCATGATGATGATAAAATGATTGATGTGTTTTAAACAAATTTTTCTCTCTCCATATATCCTCCTCCTCTTATAAACACATTCGTACAAAGTTTACCCTGCGTTATTGTGTAATAAAAATCGAGTTTTTTTAAAATGTTTTCCTCTCGCTATATTTTTATATCTTTTTTGATGGAAGATTAGAAAGAACTCTGGAATGAAAACTTTTTATAACGTTGCCATGGAATGTATAACTTAACTTTACTCATCAACCTTCCCCTCCTCACCCTCCACCTCCTTCTCACCTTTCCCCTTTTCTCCTTCCTCATCTTCTTCATCCCCCTCTTCCAACTCTTCTTCTTCTTCCTGAACAATTTCCTCCTCTCCTTCCTCACCCTCCTCCTCATCATCTTCCTCGATCCCCTCCTCCCCCGGATTATCAATTTGCTGTGGTGAAGACAGACTCACATCTTCCTGTTTCCGTCGTTTCTTGTGCGCAATCCTATTTTCCCCATCATCTTCCGCTCCTCCTGCTCCTGATTTATTATTAGCAGCGGCAGCAGCCGCCGCAGCGGCAGCAGCTGCAGCAAATACAGCAGATGAATTCTCAGCAATAAGCTGAAGATAAGTATCGAGTATCGCAGATCCAGATCCCGTTCCCATGAGTACCGCTGGTGATGATGACGTTGAGGATGCTCCACGAGTGTTATGCAAAGTCTTTTCTTTACGAAGTAACGGGGTACTTGACCTACAAAATAAACACACATTTGGGGTAACTTGAGAATACAAGAAAAAAAAACACAAAAAATACAAAACAAACCTTCCCCTCTCCGTAACAACACCACCTCCATCCGTTCGTTCATCCGCAGATTGACTCGCTCTCCTCCTCCTCGTCATCCTCCCCCCTTCATCCCCCCGAGCTGGTTTATTCTCAACCTCCATTTCATTTTCCTCGCCTCCACTGCCACATTCATCATCCTCATCTCCCATCATATCCTCATCCATCCGCTCATACCCCCTAACCCCACCTGTTAAATCGACTTTCCCCCCTCCCCCAATCTTTGCAAGCAACCTATTAGCCAATTCTGGATCAAAAGGAGCAGGCATGGGAATAACTGGAAGATCCTTGGTGCTAATCCCTCGATGTTGCCTGCTCATGTGCGAGTGCAATGAATTCCTGCTTTTTGCAACGGTCCCACAAAGAACGCACCTGGATAGGGAATAGTTAATTAAGTGGGTTAGACACGCGCATTTATAAACGTAACCTGACTTAACCTAACTGACTTCAAGCTCCATTTTTTTATGGACTTTCTTAAAAAATTAATTAGAAAGACTAAATAGTCTTGTAAACGCTCCCAACCACCGGCTTTTTAACGTTTTGATCAATTCTTGTGATCTCAAACAAGTGAAAAAACGTGTGGATGTTGGTTAAATTGTTCTTTCACTATATATGAACTTGAAAAATAATGCTCTATCTTTCTAATTAAATTCAATTGAACAAAAAGAGAGAGACAAGGAATTCTGCTGAAAAGTGTAAACAGGATAGATGGACGGCACAAACCACGTTGTTGTTTCATGCTTTTATATCTTATAACATGAACAAAGACTAAGAGACGACGCCAATACTTTCTGCATAGAAATAAATATTTACAATAAGTGAATTCTCTTTAATCTTGCCAGTTTTAATTTATTTTATTTACTGCTCCAAAATCCAAATTTTAAACTTAATATTTTCCTCTTTTTTTTAAATGCAGATTTCAGTAGTCCCGACAGCTTGATCAGACATCTTAAAAGTTTAACTCATAAATTAAAGCTAGCTGAAAAGACAGCAGCACAAGCAGACCCCCAGTGAAATCAAAGTAAAGTAGATGTATGTTTTCACCAAATTATTAGTGATCCAGATGGTACATGAATTCTATATTTTTAACAACTGATCGTGATGAAATGTCAGCAGTGCAAAAAATACTGTAGGAATCCAGAATTAGTTTGAAATGTTTTTGGATTCAATGTTGAAATTTAAAGATAGATATGTATGAAATAATTAAATATGTAGTATGAATTCAATAAGTAGATATGTATGTCTATTTTTCTTGAGCTTTAATTGTTATATGCTTGTTTCAACAATGTCATTAAAGTCGTTGCACGCTGGTTTATGTATATGAACTCTGCACATACCGAAAACGTGAAGAATTTCGAATCATTTTTGATTTTTTATGCCACATGTAATACAAATACATTTAAGATGACAAATGAGCATGATTAATAGGGTTTAATTTGATTAATCACTTACCGAAATCCAGGGCAAAGTGTGTGCTTGTCTTCGAGATGAGTCCTGAGCGTATGCGCACTCCTGTAAATCTTGCCACATTTAGGACAAGGCCTCGGGTCAGTAGCCCGAATCCTTGACCCATAAGGTGATTTTAAAACAAAATCCTGTTCCTCATGAGACTTGAAAAACTTTGAGAAACTCTCATGACTGTCATAGTACTGCTTATCATCATCATCAGAAGAAGCCGATGGTACAGCTGATGGCGGTGGTTGCGGTTGCTGCTGTTGAACAACATCCCGATTATTCGTTTGCTGCTGTTGTTGTTGTTGAGGAGGAGCCTGTTGAGGATTAGGAGTAGTAGCTCCTCCCCACCTCGAAAAATCCTGATTACTATTTGGCGTCGGTGTAGGTCCACGAGGCTCCTGTCTTAACGGTATTGGCGTTGGCAATGGGACAAGTGGAGGAGGAGGACTACTCCCGTTATTATTCACACGGGAGGATGCATGCTTCACCACATCGTGAAGAACTGGTGGGGTCTGAGATGAGATTATAGGAGGTGGTGGTAGTGGTTGAGGTGGTGTATTAACGTGCTCGTTTGGAGATCTCACGAGACCTTTGATCTTGAGACTGGCGGCAACTGAAAGGAATTCTGGGAGGTCTGTGTTGGCTACTTGGACTTCACCGTAGTATACAAAGTTTAAAATGTTTTTGAAAACTGCGGCGCGGACGTCTTTTAAGTATACGATTGGGTTTGTGTTTTGATGGCTGAAGCGCTGCAAAAAAATAAATTGATTTTTTCATACATTAAACAAACTAGTTTATAAAATATTTAAAAACTCACTATCACAAATAAAAACTCCGTATATTTATCCATAAATTTTTTTTAAAACTGACCTGTCCCCTCCCGTCTCCATCCCGTCCCCCACCTCCACCAACCCCGCCACTGCCAAGTACCCGTTGAAAGAAGCCCGAGCAAGCAGCAAGGATGATCCTGTGAGCCCTGAAGCAAACGATCCCATCCCCTTCATTTGTGTCCGACCTCCCCCCAGCACCACCACCACCTCCATTATTATTCCCCTCCCCATCATCAAGACAAGCGATGGTAACATCACTAAATTCATCACTTTCCCGTAAATACTTGAACACTGACTGTAGATTGTGTACATAGTCGTTCCACTTGAGTGAGTATAATTCTGGCGTTTGAGGGGGAGGTGTAGACTGTGGTTCCTGGGGCACAATAACACGTTGATTATTATTTGGAGTGCTGCTCATCAGCGCTGATGATAAGTGGTAATGAGGATGATGGGATTGAGCCGTTGTGTTTGTCGTTGTGGATGCTGTGTGGTGAGTCATGGCCCAATTGTTTAAATAAAAAAATTAAAAATAAAAAACACTTGGGGGATGATTATATTCGTTAAAGGGTTGATTGTAAGTGTTTTAAAAAGACGGGGCAAAATCACTTCATTTTATGTTTAAAAATTATTTGAAGAAATTATAAAATTGATTGAGAAAAAGAGATGGAGTATAAACGAAGAAAGGAGACAAGGAACACATAATGACTTTTTTTTCTATTCTTTTTACCCGAGTATTTTTTTATTATTAAAAAAGCGTATATATCAATAAAAGGGGGAAATGGGTGAAAGTGAAATGGGCTCTCTTTAAAAAATACATTACTCTGTAGACGAATCGTACGTACGCATTTATTAGTGGACGATTTACGATTACGGCCGATCATCATCGCGATATATTAAATGTGCTGTTTTTGAGAGAATGTGTGTGTGTATCGCTTTTTTGGGATGCATAATGTAGTGGCACAAAAGGGAAAGTCCCGGAGAAGCCCGATCGGTTTGATGTGTTTCTCTCTGGAATTACTACTTTTTTTTATGTTACGTAATGAATGGGGGATATGTGTGAGCAGAGAGAGAGAGAACGAGAGATTGGTGAAGCTTCACTTTTTTGTTCATCATCATCAACAACAAGGGGATGGAAAATGGATGGGAAAATATGTTAAAAGGGTTAAAAAGGGTTTTGGATGAGTTTTAACGTTTTTTTAAGTGGGTGTAGTGCAGTTGCGGTGGTTGAGTTATCAATGATAACTTATCATGGTTTAAGAATGTGTGATTTATGGAGTTTAAGTCTTAACTGATGATTTTAATGTGAGGTTTTCAGAAAATTTAGTATTTCAGAAAATTTAGTCAATTAAATTAAGTTTGCAAGTTTGGACATGTTTTATTGGTTGAGTTATGATCACTATTTTGTGAGGTTATAAAAATGGTCATACAGAGTTTAATTGTAGTTTGAATATAAAAATTAAGTTATTAACAAATAGCAGACAGACGGACAATAACCGTATCATCATAAGACTTGTTTACCCAAAACCCCACTACATATTTATCCATACACACATAATAATAACGCATACATCTATTCTATCTTCACACTCTCTATAATAAAAAAAAATCCTTGCCTTTCTCTCTTAATTCTAATATGCTATGCTGCTGTAGCTTGATGACTCTCCTCTCCGTCGTCCGTGTGTGTGTCGCTTGATGAAGCTTCCCGATAGATTTTGCGGAGAAAACAAGATCGCTACAACGCATCAACTTTAAAACAAACCCATCATCATCCCAAAAAAGCAAAACTCTTGTTTGTTGTTGTTTTAAAGCATTATCGATTATTTTTTTGGGGAATGGATGGAGAGAGAGTGATTTCGATCGGAGGGTTAATATGATGATGATGAGCTATGTTGTAGCGTGATCCAACGAGTAAACATGTTACATGTATATCATTATATTGTCATGCCAATTATTTTTAATTGGCAACATTTTTTACGAAATAATTTGGTCAATTTTAATTATACGACGAATAAATGACAACTTTTTTAAATTTATATTATTTTTAATTTATTACAACAACCAAAACAGGAACGACACAAGCGCCATCTACCGTACATCCATCTACTCATACTTATGCATAATATTTATTCACGATTCATAATATGAATTTCATATGAATTAAAAATTAAATTAAAAAAAATCAGAATTTCCCAAAAGATAGCTACCCCCAAAAAAGACCCAAATTTGAAAACCTGCTCCAAAAACACAGCATGTATCCCGTACACGCATGTTTCCGAACCCCACTATACAAAAAAAACTATTCTAAAAATAGCCCAACTCATATCATCTCCTCTTTTTCTTACTTTTTTTTAAACAAATCGCAACAACATTTCCTTTTCTTTTCTCTCTTAATTTTTCACAACAAAACCATCTGAATCAAAAAAAAAATTCCATCGTGTTACAATTCCAAATAATCCAATTAAAAAGAAATGTATCCTAATCAAAGTAAATTGATAATAAAAGTGAATTAATTAAAAAAAAGTGTCTCCACCACAAATGAAAATGATCCGCCGCCCAGTACTCTCCCGAGTAAGTAGACCAAAGCAACCTAGCCGCCCATCAACCCAGCTCCTGGAAGACCTCCCCCAATTATTCTACAATGACGCCGATCCATCGCCCGATTACCGTAACCCAGACCCCAGTAGTAGCACCGCTGTCGCAGCCTCACTTTACGTTACCGATTTTAACCGTTACGTTCACCAAAACCAATACGTTACTCCCGGTGGTAGTTACGTGCCAAACACACACACGCATCTTAACAGTGTCAATGCCAGTAGAAACGTTTTTACGAGTGTTCGTGGTAGAAAGGTTAGTAAATTATTTAGCTGAAAATAAATAGTAAAAAAAAAATCTCAAATTACTCACGTAAACTAGCCAGCCGTCAATTAACTCTAATATTTTTTTAACAACAAAATAACACGAACAAAGACAAACGCACACACACACACACACACACACACACCCGGAAAAAAAAGAAAAGAAAATTAATCAATACCCACCCGTAACCACTCGGGTAACAAAAAACAAAAAAAAAACACGCGTTACCGCAGTAACGGTACGATCCCCAAACAACACAAACCTTTTTTACTAACGGTACTACTCCTTCCATCACATCTGTTTTTCCCCGTTTTCCCAACAAAACTAAAACACTCCCTCTCCCATCCCGTCCCACGTTTAAAAGCATTCCAACAACACGAAGAAAAAACTCCCCCAATACAAAAAAAAATATCTGCATAATACACACCCGCAAAATCATCATCATCATCATCATCATGTTCATACCCGTGAGTTTATCAAAACGCATATAATAAACTAAAAAAAAGAACCTGTTTTTCTTCCCCCCAATTAAAAAATTGTATAATGTTTTTTTTTAACTTTCTAAAAATGCGTGTATTTGTGCGCTAACGAATGGGTTTGTACGATAGTGAGCAGTGCTACCGTGGTTTGGCGAAAACTACTTCATACTACGACTACAAAACTGCTCTGAGGTTTAAAAAAAACACGGTGGATAACAGCCAGTTGTTGATTTTCAGTTTGGGAGAATGAATAATGTGAGTGTGAATTTACATATTAACCCGCCTTTTGATCTTTATATGCTCTGGTTATATTTTTTTACTCATTTATTTTTAAACAAAATTTGTCAATTGCTTCCAACACGCTTTTCCGCTTTTTTTTAGAAATTCCTCACAAAAAAAATTTAAATTGATTTAAAAAAAATATATATCATGTCCCCGGGTGATTTTTTTTAGTAAATACGCTTGTGTAAATAAATGTTGCGTATGTGTGTGTGTGTCTGTAGGGCTCAGCAGACTCAACATACTCACAGCCATCATCGGCAGGGGATTTGTCGCTTGACGAGGAAAGGGAAGTGCTCAGAAGAGAGACTGAGAGACAGGCACTTAATCAGCTTGAAAAGGCCAGGGTATAAAAAAACCAAACATTTATTATTTAATCACAGTCGTGCGTGGTTATCAAGTTAACATGACAGCAATCTTAACATTTTGTCCTTTTTCCAGTTGAAACCAGTAGCATTTGCAATCCGCACAAACGTGAGCTACGACGGGACGGTAGACGATGACTCTCCAGTCCACGGCTATGCCATCTCGTTCGGGATCAAGGATTTCCTGCACATTAAAGAAAAGTATGACAACAACTGGTGGATTGGAAGGCTGGTCGTTGATAATCAGAATGGGGCGAACATGAACGGGATATCTAGCGGGGATGTGGGGTTTATACCCAGTCCTGTCAAGCTAGAAAATCTACGCATGATTAACCCCTACGCTTCCTACAACCACAAACGCTCCCAACACAACCACCACCTCTTCGTTCAGTCCTTCGAATATGCTTGCAGCTGTAGGCATCAGTGCGGCGAGCTCCGCTGGTGTGAACCCAATGACCGCTGCTGCAGCTGCAGGCATGAACCACCCAAATTCCGGAATTAATCCAAACTCAATCGCTGCTGCCGCTGCTGTTGCGCATCACGCTGTTGGTATACCTAGCAATATGGGGGGTGGTGGGGTTAACAATGCTGCTTACAACATGCAGAGGGGGATGGTTCATCAGCCGGGTGGTGCCATTTATGGTGCGTCTCATTGATCGCTTTTTAACATTAACTATCTCACTTTAACTCTTTTAATCTCTATTTAAACAATTTAACGCAGGACTTATTATGGGAATTTCTTAAAAAAAAAATTCATCCGTTTCCAACGTAACAAAAAATTCTATACTTTTTTCTCTCTCTTTGTTTGTTTCCGTGTTTTTTTTTCTTCTTCTCGTGTTTCCGTTGTTACGGTTTGAGAATAAGCATCATCATATCGTAAAATAATTCATTAAACCAAGCCAACTAATTAACTAACGGTGTTTTTTTACCAGGCCCACCACCCCCACAACAACAACACCACGGAGGCGTACCCCCACCACCACCTCCGCACAACATGATGATGGGCCAACCACCACGCTTCCCCCTTCCACCTCAACAGCAAATGCCGTATATCCAAGACTCATCCCCATACAATACCCGCCCATATCCCCCGCCTCCTCAAAGGGGTGGTCCCCCACCAATGATTTACGATGACGCAGGACTAGAAGAGCCAGAAGACTACGACGAAGGAACATTCGACCAATTGACTATGCAGTGGAGAGGCAACAACGAGATGGCACAAAATCAAGGACCTTGGGGAGGAGGTGGCGGCCCACCCCCACCTCCACAGCAAGGGGCCAATATGGGTAGACCGCCCCCACGTATGATGATGGGTGCTGGACCACCACCACCCCCACAGATGATGGGGCCACCTCCTCCTCCAAACAATAACGCGTATCCAGGACAACCTTCTCATCTCCACCATGGTCCACCTCCACCACATCATCCTCATCAACTCAACGTCATATAATTATAAACGCGCATGTGCGAATAAAAACGCTAAATATTTTTTGTTTTTAACCACCACCGTTGCCATGGGGAGTAAACAAAGCCTCAACAAAGAAAAAAAAAACAATAATAATATGATGCGATTCTAAATAGCCCCAAATTTTACCGCTACAACTCTAATGTTTACAATCTACTACAGCTGATCAATCAAGAAAACTTGTCATCAAACAAAACCAGCCAACCAGAGATGGAAAAAAAAGAGAAAGGCTGCGTTACAAGTTTTTATTTATTTACCTCATCCCCATCGCAACGGTGGTTTAAAAGAAACATTTAATGTTATCCCCTTTAACGTGCGTTTTTAAAACTATCCCCTCAAAAAAAACAATTTTTTGCTAAAAAGTTCCTTCTCTCTGTTCTCTCGTGTGTGCTTTCGTGTTCTAGTGACACGAAAATAAATAAAATACCCCTCAGCAGAAGAAATCATCCCCTCAAAAAAAATCTCTCTCTCTCTCCGTTGTTCCTATAATACAGAAACACACATCCCAAAAGACAAGACACCTTCAACCTTTTTTGTAAAAAAATAAATAAAATAAAAAAATAAAATTATTATACTGAAAAAAAAATAAACCTAAACATATTATACCCCAAAAGACAAGACACCTTCAACCTTTTTTGTAAAAAAATAAATAAAATAAAAAAATAAAATTATTATACTGAAAAAAAAATAAACCTAAACATATTATATACACGTTACTATAGCTACATGATAAAGGAATTCCCGTGTTTTAACACTTTGTGAAGAAAAAAAATTGTTTTTTATTAAAAAACGTTTTATGTGTTTAGTGTACGCAGCCGTGTGTTGATTACAAATATCTCTGGAAAAAGAAAATGAAAAAAAATTATACAAATAATTAACTCTCGTGTTTAAAAAAAACTATTTACAAAAACCTGCGGGAAAATTTTAAAAAATTCTACAAAAAAAAATCTTTAAAAAAATACAATCGTGTTTTTAAAAAAATACACCGTGTTTTGTGCCTCTCTAAATTATTAAACATGATGATAAGAAATTGTTTTTGATTGATGAACAAGGATCGATGATAATCTTTTTTAATCGTTAATCAATCTTTCGTTTGAGAACTGCTGATTGTAAAAGAAAAATGTATGTTGAATTTTTAACGCGCATTTTATGAATTTTAACAAGCCTCTAAAACGATTGTAAAAAAAAGCCTGGTTAAATTTATTGTCTTTGTTATAAATTTTAACACAATATATACCACGTCGTCACATGCCTATATTAACATGATTTTACACACAAACACTAATCGCCTATATATAAAAATCTTAAATGATCGTTAACAGACATTATTACTACGCCGCGCGTTTTTAACAAAAATATATAAACTATCCTTTTCATTTCTTTGGAAAAACCAGATAAAAAAACTGTTTTTGTTTTCGGTGTGAAATATATATAAAAAAAGCGGAAAGACTTCTTTTTTTTGAGTTGGCGGGATAAAAAGCGTGAAAAATCAAAAATAAATAAAAAAAAGTGGAAGAAAAAGAACAAATCATTGTTTGTAAATTATTTTATTGTCATGGCATGTTAATTATTGACTGTCATAAACAGAAGGTATTTTTTTGTAACAAGTTACCATGTCACCACCTAGGATTTCAAACAAGTACGTAAGCTGTTTAGTTGTTGGGTTATTTATATGTGGACTACTTTTGTTTACTGGGACGAGTGAGGAAGGGAGAAGCGCTATTGTTGCTACGTTACCAGAATCATTTGTAGGAGGATTAGATTCCACTCAAAAGGAAGCTCGTGTTGTCACAACAACAGACGTTGTCAATGGACAGTATTATTCTAAAGGTAGTAATTCATCATGGATTAGTGATGGTGTTTTAACATGGGTTACCAGGGGAACAGGAGATTTAGTAAAATACGACACAAATACCGGAGAAAAACACATTGTTATCAAATCAACCCAATTCACAACTCGACCTTGGAAAACCAGCTTCACAAAAGATTTATCCCGTGTCCTCGTCTCTTTCAGCCCCCAAAGGGTATAAAACTATTTAAAAAATTTAAACAAACCCAGTTATATTCTGTGTGCCATATTCCCTTAACACACCACCTCTGCTGTTCCTCTAACAAAAAATAATACAGGTATTCCGCTCAACAATCCTAGCCCGTTACGCCGTCCACGACTCCACCACCGGCAACCTTATAACCGAACTAAAAACCGACAACCGCGACCCAAACGAACCCCAAGCCTTCCAACTCGGACTCTGGAGCAATGATAACCGCACAATCCTAGTCGTTTACAAAAACGACCTGTACGCAATCCGCCTCGAAAACCAACCCATTGTCAACCGACTCACCGATGACGGAAGTGACGCCATATTCAACGGAATCGCAGACTGGGTTTTTGAAGGTGCAAAGAACACACATTAACAAGTTTAAATCAAAATTCCCCATGGTAACGTAAATAAAATAATTCTCTCCACAGAGGAAATCTTTGTGACAACGTCAACATGCGTGTACTCTTCAGCAACTGGTGAGTATGTAGGATACCTCAAATTCAACGACTCGGTAGTTGAGCAGATAAACTATAATCTCTATGGAGACTACTCCAACGAGCCGTATGATGAGTACTACCAGTACCCTAGATCCGGGTCTGTAAGGTATCCTAAAAGTGGGAGGAGAAACCCTACCGTCAGCATCCATATCGTTAGGATTGGGGTAACTTGATACCACAAAATAAACATGTCCTTTAACCAAATAACTTAAACGTTAAAAAATATAAAAAATAATAATATATAAAATTGTTCGTTTATAGGACCCAACCTGCATGACCCCCACTTCCTCCCCCTCATGCTCGTATGCCCTCCCGTTAAACGAGTTAATGACCCTGTTAACAAACACCCCCGACAACTACATAATCGGCCAATTCAAATGGCTAGAAACGGAGCACCTATTCACCCTCCTCATCTTGAACCGCATCCAAAACAAATC
>JAITYZ010000993.1:0-26973 GCA_027744595.1 Paronellides praefectus
AAATAGGATACGCTATAGATATGTGATATATATAAGTATGAGGCGTGTTTTTTAAACCCTAATATTCCAAGAGTCATTTACGTTTTTAGGCGAACAAATGTCAGATATGCATATTTTGACGTGAATTTGGTGTGTATTTGTATCTCTATCTCTCATCCAGATATTCATGTAATGATCATATTATTCCTATTTCTATATTCCTTGCTGCAAGACACGCCGGAGAGCGAGCATCGAGCAGGGTGAAAGCGAACCGTTGTTATTATTGTTACATGTTCCCAAGCTCATGTGTAGTATCATAAAATATTTTTTCTTGTTTATCTATGCGGCATAAAATGTGTATCTGCTGAAATTTTGTTTTTAAGCGAAATTTTACCAGAGATAAAAGATACTAGGCTAGTATAATTCGGAACTTTAAAATATAATACTGCTAAGAGTTGACCAATTTTACGAGAAAAACTACAATCGGTTTTTGTTTGGTTACTGCTCCTCATGTTCTTGTATAGGCATTCGGCTACTTTCATAACTCTGGTTTATGCCGTTCATATTAGTATGCATTTTGTAACCCCTCTTGGGAACCATTCCACCTGTGACATATTGAATTCCTTCCTAATTATTTAAATATCATTCCATAATTTCGCCACAACGATACCAGGATCATCCATTGCTAACACAGAAGAGAGGACACGCTGGCTAGAGTAAAGGAAAATGCAATAAAAAGCCTTGTGTAGAGCGCGGCTCTTTTTTGGCTGACTTTTATGATGTGAAAATTGGAATTCATGTGGAATACCTGTACGTCTACTCGCAACTGCGTACGTTTCTCATAATGATGTGTTAAAGGTGTATTATTTTACATTAAAGAGAAAAAACTTTTCACCATTTCAAAGCTTTTAGCTGTTCCAAAGTTGAAAATTGAAAATGTCACTCGTGATGAAATTTTGAGTGAATTTTCATGTACCATGTTTGTTTACCCTTTTTCTCATAAAACATAACCAAAGAAATGTTAGGATAATTATTATACCAAATATCATATGCATAAATGGAAAAATACCCAAAATGGCAAAATATCTAATTAATCATTATTTTTTACTATTTTGAGCGATATTTCTACATCTAACTGTCCTGAAAATTGAATGACATGTTGCATAGGTATGGAACTATTATATTTCCTATTCCCTGCCCAGACTAAATTTCGGAAACAAGTTTTGCTGTGAATATAAACCGTATGCATTATTGTTACTGTAAATGTTTTACTGAAAATAAATAAATATGATATCCTGGAATATAGACAAGTCTCATTTATGGTATACAGAATATGCCAAAAACGCTTGTTTAATATTTAGGACCCAGGGTTAAGTTTTGTTAATTTGGCAAAAATTAAATTACAATATTCAACATTAATCAAAATTTAGTTTCGACAGGATCCCTTTTCGGAGTGGTTTCACCAGAAACCTAATTTAGTGTACTAAGGGTTGTTAAATTAAGGTTTTACTTTACCTAAAGGCATTATTTCTTCATAAGAGGTATCTTCTTGCAAATTGACAGTCAGTCAAGTCAATGTCTGCCAAAGTATGTATGGTTCTGCCAGAGTGCGAAACGGGTGTGCCGATTTTCAGCAAAATGAGAAATTTATTTATCGTATCCAAATCCAAAACAAAAATGCGACAGACAGACACAAAATGTTCAGTACTGTGAGTGGATCACAAGGTTTCATAAATGAGATTTAATAAATCAATTGTTATCAACACTTTAAATTTAGAAGGACAGCACTGATGGATTTGTGCTTTTGTAAAGAAAACATGTTGACATGGAAGCAATTCGAAATGGACGTTAAATCAATCACTTCAAAGATACAGATCAGAATGACTTTCTGAATAAAAAGTAAAGGGGTTGAGAAAGATCAAGGGCGTTTTTTAAAAGCGTTACTAAAGTATACGTAGATGGTGGATGGTTTACAGACGAACGACGATCATATAGAGGATGATGTGATGATGAGTCATGAGAGCACTGGAAGCTTTTTGTCTATGTACATAACACACAGAGTGTGATGATGAAATGATAAGAACGAGTATGTAATATTGTGCGTAGAGGGCGACCCGAGAAAGCAAAGAGCAAACAGACGAATCTATATGAATGTCAGCATTCCCATCAACCCGACTCACTGCTCACTCAAAAGCCATTTTACAAATTCTCTTCTTCTCAGCTATCTATTGTATAGTATACCAGGGTGTGTGGGGTAGTATTTAAATTTAGGTCCTTGTTTTTTCAATTTTTCATGCACTGGATTATGACAGAATAGCGTATTTGCCATTAGCACTATCTATTTATGTACATACACAAGTGCGTAATATACATGTTATACTCTATATACTTGTATCTATTCCTAAAAACCAGAATATCAAGATGAAATGGAGAAGGGTGAAAGTTAAAGCCGAATGAAACTGAAGTTTAAAGACGTCCAATAAAAGTAAACAGTCGTTGTAATTTTTAGAACGATTGCCGGTTGTCGTATTATCGTTGCATCATTCTTGCATTCTCATTTTTGGAATGGTGTATGGCTGGCTGTTTCGAATTCCTGATCGGTTTTAAAATGAACGACCCACCACGTAAAACAGTTAGTTGTCAACTCTTCCCATTCTACTTAGTTTGTAGTTAGGTGAGATGTGATATTCTTGATTTAGTGATCAGCGTGCCAAAGTTACTACATTCTACAAAATTTTACTTGAAAACCCTGACTTCCTCAGGAATAAAGGAATAATAGTAAAAGGAACTCAATGTTTCCCCCGATCTTTAACATTTTTAATGCAGGTTAATACGGGTTGAGATCATGGATCATGGATCATAGTGGGGCAGCTTTTTGAATCTTTCTCTTTTTGAAGAACTAATTAGTCAATGAGAACCTTATAGCTAAACACCAATTAAAATCGTGTTTATTTACAAATTACTAATCACCTTGAAATTAAAAGGTAATTAAAAGGTTTTTTCTTCAATTCACGCAGTTACTCATCGTTAGTTTTGGAAAAATAATTAATTGATCAATTGATCATGTATGAAACAAAAACACTTATTTTTCTTTCACACCAGTCTACACAAAATCTATCTTTACGTATTTCTGGCACTGACTTTAGAAAAAAACGCTAATCCTACCTTGCCTAATTTGAGCATCAAGGGGATGTGTGTATGTATTTTGCATTGCCTTATAGCATGTAGTATGATACAACCGAGTAGCTACACCCCCTCGTTATGATTATTATCAGTATTGCACTGGCTTTTAAGTGATACTCTGTTTGTCTGACCTACTCACTTCGCCTATGACCATCTCTTTTTTTTCTCCACTAACTTTGTTCGTAAAAGAAAAGTGAAAGCAAGTACTTAAACTCTCTTCTGCGATTTCGTATAGAGAGAAACGGTGAAAAGAGCACCAGACCGGAGGGTGAGGTATGGTACGATATAATGATGATGCTATTCACAATGTGAATTTCACATTCAGGATTTCAATGGGTTTTAACACATGTACGCACATCCACTTGTGAAGCAGACAGGAAGAGATTGCGTGTGTGTGTCCTCGTTACTAAGAACGCCATCATCACATGTTGTTGCGTCTACAGCAAATACTTGGGAAACATAAGTACATGCAGTTTTATTTTATGTAAATGGTCCATCCATCCGTGTACCGACAACATCCATACATTTCATAGTCATCCATTCAGAAAGAGGGAGCACTAACCCTTAAAACACATACATATCTACATACTATTATTACACTCCATATTATTACATATATTCACATCGCATTCCCATAACATTTGTTGTATTATAAATATTTTGGATTATATGCAGTGAAGACCGTTGGCTTTAAAAGGAAATATATTTTTTTTTACTTTTATACTTTTATTGTGGCTGCTCCGGAGAAGAATAGTGACGCCTCTCAAGATTCGTACACACTTGCATAAATACTTTGAAAAATAGTAGCATTTATGGTGCATTGCCAAAATATACTCAAAGATAAAAAGGAATGTTTGTATACAAATCAGAATGGGAGGAGAGCGAAAGCGAAGGGTAACAACAGTAGTAGTAACGAAGTCCATTTCCTCTGTTTTCCATAGATTTTTCATATTCACATTGTTTATTCCATTCTCTCCTTTAGTTGTTTTTTTCTAGAGATTTTTATTTTCAGTTTCTCTTTGTTTGCGTATTCTTATTCTTATGTATGCATATGTAAAAGGAGAGAGAGAAAAAAACTCTGTGCACTTTGGTAAAAAGTGGGGTTCACACGAGTATTATTACTTAGGCATATCTAGTCTCATTTTCAGTTTCGTTTGTTTAGAAACGAGATAAAATCGTGGCGTAATATAGAATGCATTTCTGTGTACTTTAACAAGATATATAATCAACTCATGTAACGTTTTACAGAAGGACCGCTGTCTTGAAATTTACAAATATTCAGTCGCACTTTTGTTTTTTATACCCATTATAATGGCGAAACTCCATACATGTGTACTTAATTTATTTTACGTTCTTTGTTGGTTGACTGAAACATGAAAGAAATCAAGTCAAGAACATATACATACCGAAGTAAAATAACATATATAATTTAAAACCTAATAATAATACATGACAAATTGCTATTAGACATATCAGCTTAATTATCACCTTAATTATTAACTCACTGACACATAAAAAGGATATAAAAGATCGCATACCGAGAAACCGCTTTCAATCCGATCTTTAAAAGGGAATATAAAGTTTGCGTAAGATTCCGTCACTCCTTTTTGATGAAAATTAACTTTGTTACAATTTTTTTAACAACGAGGTTAACCATGCTTCAAGTTTAAAGTAACTTATATCGTACAGAGTTTATTTGATTTCCGTCGAATTGTCAGGAGTTACTGGTTAATGCATAGTAACTATGGTGCCATAGAATAGCAGACCAAGTCCACATAGTCATAAATGACTAGCTATGCAGAGTTCCTGAATAAAAGTAGGAAATGTATAATGAAATCTGAATCTGTTTTTTGCTTTCCTTCTTTTCCTTCATTTTTGAGTGTTTAAAGGAATTCATGAGGAGATATACGGGTATATTGGTATATACTACTATACTGTATATGCGTGTTGTCAAGAGTTTATGTATGTTCATATGTTATTGTGGTTTTACACTTAAATGCATGTATGTACAATGTTGTACTATGTAGTATGTATGTTCAAAAAAACCAATCCTAATTTGACTTCACTTTTAAGCGCTAACAAAAATAATATAACGAATACAGAGAAATATAAGAAAAAGTGACATTGGGTGTTTGCATCGTCCACTTTAGCTAGAATGCAAATTTACCTTCTCATCAACAGCCGTTTTAAAGTTGGCTTCGTGGAATAAAAGAAAATCTCATGAAAAAAATCTTATTAGTTTCCAGAATGAAAACCAAGACCAAATTTACATGATGCGTATGGTGCGGTAAATATGCATTCATATTTGCACGTTCGTGCCTTTTGTATACCAGATAAGGTCAAATCAACACCTGGGATCTCGGTCTTAACAAACGATACATGTTGAACTAAAACGGAATGGTAATCTACTTATCCGGGTGCCTAATCATAATTACTGCCATGTATACTTTTCGCAATGAAATTTGATTTATGCATACATCATCAACAATTCAATGAAACAGAATTAACCCTGAGTAAGTACTTTTCTATAATGACTTATTAGGTCAGGCTGTTTGTTAATGTCATAATCATAATGTCATCTTCATTATCATATTGTTTTAAAATTAGACTAATCTCAATTAATAGCAATTAAACTTTTTCCGATTTTTGATATGGTGTACAAATTAATAAAAGTAAAGAAAATAATAGAAACTTTGAACTTTGAACTTAAGAACTTTAAAAAAGTAGACTTTTGCTTGTCAGTCAAATAATCCGGTTTATACGTCATTGGTTGGATCACTTGGGTCTGCGTTTGTTTGTTTTCAGGGGCCTACACCTTGCAGTGATTGATGTTCTATGTCGCGTATCTTTCAATTTATCTCTAATTATTATAATACGTAATCTCGCGCAATATCAAGGTCAAATTTATTATTTCTATCGCTTCAACCCAATTACGAGAATGGTGTTTGCAAGGTAGAGCTTGGCGCAGCGCACAACCCAATGAACTTTTTCTATCTCAACTTCCGAAGTATTTCTTAAAAATATCTCCTTAACTCTTTGCCGTTCATTTAGGTACATGGTTCAATTTACCATACTCATGTTTTACCACCGTTGTCATTATTTGCTAAAAAAAAGAAGAAAAGTCATGTCCAATTTTTTATTTGGTTTTGCAACACTTTGGAGTGGGAACTTTCGAAAAATTAAAAAAGAAAACTGAATCAAGTTATTGTGATTCGGATTCTATTTACTTTTTCTTTTATTTTAGCTTACGTGTTTGCGTATGCTACCACATTGCATTACAAGATTACACAAATGGATAAATATCACACACACAGACACACACATCTCTAAATGTAATACAATGTAACAAGCCTACTGTGTTAAACTTAACGGAGAGACAAGATGGAGATAAAGAGAGAAAATAAGTAAGGGGAAAAAGAGAAAGACCAAGTTACCGTCATCCTCAATCTAACTTTTTCTATCCCGTTTTCTTTTCCCCTTTATAGAGTATCCCTATATTTATATTGTTGTCAGTCTGACATAGGATGAAAACTTTATGTTATTGGTTAGGGATAACTAGAGTAAATTCTTGGAGATACAAAACGAGAACTTGTTTTTATATACATGAATAGGGGGTTTCTTGTTCTTTGCTTTTTGGCAGCCAAATAGGCCAATTGGCAATGGGATAAAGGATAATACATATAAACATATTCAATAGACATACCTTTTCTTTAAGTATTAATGTGAATGTATAAAACTAATACTGAACATCCATGTTCCATTTTTTTGTACGAAAATCTAGATAGTGGTTCCAGCTCTGTGTATCTTACTACCCAACAACATATATGAAACTAGAATGGTTTAAGTGGTGGTGTAACAAGAAAAAAGCTGGATATCAGTAAGGTTTTATACATCATTATCGCTGCCTCCTTTTGCATTTTCATAGTTTTATACAGATAAGAAGCAAGAGTGCAAGCACACACACACACACACACACAAGTTCCAGTATCCTTATCCTGACCATGGCACAACAACACGAAAATCAAATAATTTTCCAAGTCAATACTTTTATTGATTGGAAAGCAAAGTAGCAACGCAACGTTGAAAAGAAAGAAGAAAAAGAAAAAAAATATATAGGAAAAGTGAAGATTAAGGAAGAGTCAGAAAGAGTTAGTTAACCCTTAAATCGGTCGCTTCAAAGACCTTTCTATAGATAAGCTTATAAATACATATGTACATATGTACGCGCACCTATTATGTTGTAGAGGTTCGCATAATACTGCACATTGCTTGGTTTGATTTTGCAGGAAACGAATCTGATATATTGCGATTATCTCATTATTATTATTATTATTATTTATGCTTTTTCTCTATTCAGCCTTTGCATTCCTTGAAAACGTCATGTCGTATAGATGAAGGGTTTTCTATTTTTAATGTGGGTTATAATGCAAAAAAAACCTAGTTTCATCCCCTATATCTGAGAGATGTGTGGACCATTTTAACTGATGGAGTTTATTTTGTGCGCCTTCACCCCTGCTACCTTTATTGAAAGGGAATAACTTTCCACCATGCACTATAAAAGGAACTTAAATGTGTTTCAATCAGTAAGCGCTTATAATTGAACTAAATATCATCTAGTATCATTCATTTTTGGTTATAAAGGTTGTTTTGTTAGTTGGTTAGGTATATATATTATATATTATAGTAATTATATTAGTTAGATCATCTAGTATAGTTGATTATGTTTATAATATAGTAAAAAAATAGTCAACATCCCCACCCTCCCTCCAACAGAAAACTTAGGGGTGGGTCCATTAAACTGGAAATAGGCAGTGTACAAAGTGTACATGCCGTTGATCTAGTGCACACTTTAAACAAGCCGTCTAGTTCTATATTGAAAAGTTCTATGAAAAGGTTTATGAAAACAAGGTCTACACCCCAAGCATTTTTCTGACTACAAAATTTCAGGTTTGGCTACATTGTTTTGTCCTAAAGACAAGCTACAAACCTACGAGGCTCCTTGCTCTATTATTTGATAAAGTCAGGAAATGACAGTGATGATGATGATATTGTTGTTGGTGTGAAATCTTACTTCTTTCTGTTTACATGTTAATTTGTTTTACAAAATTATGTGCAAAACACTCTCACTTTCGGTTAGTCTGTTTTTGTAACAGTCTTCTTCCCACGTAAAGCTACTTCCTCCATTCACGGCACAAAAATATTCTCAGTAGTTTCAGTTTCTTTCTAACAAATTCGAGATGAAAATGTGAAATTAGCTCTCGTGATTTACACAATTATGCAAAGTTTTCCGTTTCCTCTTCTTCCATTTTAATTGCCGGTACCAAAGAAGAAAGTGAGAAAGTTTACCGACGAAAATTAGATTTAAGTGATGGAAAGTCATCTATAAACATACCACCAAGCAAAAACCAAGTTGAGAAGGGAAGAATGAGAAAAAAACGTTACATAGGTATACATTATACATACATGACTGTACTGTCTATAAAGCGAAAATTATATAATAACAGCGTGAATCCTGACAAAATTTTGAGTTCTCGAGTAGTCCTGGGTAGCATAAGTTTACGCAAACACTGGAACGCATGAAAAGGCAAAGGGGATGTGGTAAACCAGACATGTACATGTTTTTGTTTTTATACCGCATGATAATGATTGTGGTTTTGTCCGTTTTCGCAGAAAAACAACAAAAACCATGTTCAAATTCCGCTGCCTGCCAATGTGTGTTGGTGTCCCATTGGCTGACTGAAACCTGCTGGTAATGTATTAAAAAAGTGTGAATTAGACAGATTATTCTATGTAGATGGGTAATTTATCCTAACAAATGAACCGTATCTTCCAAGAGAGCAAGTGGTCTGAGGTTAAAATTATTGATTCCGGAGACAGGCATGGAGTAAGGAATTATGCTCTCCCTCGTTGACCACATGGCAGCACGAGGCGTTGAACGTTGAAACAATGTTTCTAATTAGGTAATTGTTTGTGTGTGTTGTAGAACCATGTAACTATATGTAAAGATGGAGAATTAACGATTGCTATTATCATCAATTTGCACAATATACGTGGTTATTTATAATATGTATTATGTTCTATATCAAATTCTACACAATATGCACATAATATCCATTCTATTGTTTTCATTGAAAAGAATTAGAGCGGAAGTCACAACCCATCCGGTTTCAACAAGCTAGACCAGCAAGAGTATGAATCGAGTGTGTGGTGGAGGCTATATATCTGTCCATCAAAACAGTTTACGCTATACTTTAAGACAAATGCATTAAAGAGCAAGGGGTCAGGTGCAGAATATCAAAAGATGTTATTCAGTTGGTCTATGAAATATATTATGTTCATCAATCTAAACCAAATATAATGTTTGATAAAATGCGCATTAAGAAATTAATTACTTTGTTCCATACAAATTTTTTATCAACAATATTATTATTATTATTATTACTATCTGTCTCACAGTCCCCTTATTTAATATAAATAGTTAAGGTAAAAAAATAAACCTGAGCTATCAATGCGGAGAAAGCTTATTCCTTTCTTTGTTTTCGATGTGAAACAAAGCTACGAGCACGTGTTTTTGGATCAGTTGGGTTTTGAATAAGTAGATAGCAAATTCAACTGTTAAATATAGTTCACATTGTTGTGTTGTTAATTTGAGGAGTGAATGTCATGAGTTCATTCCATGCCCGAATAATTTGACGTTACGTCACTCGCTTTTTCTCAGTCTTGTGGACGTTAGGCTCGCCCTCCCTCTCAGCATAGTCAGCATCAGCAAATCTATCATAGTTTAGGTCGACATTGTACTGAGGGCTGTGAAATGGATCTTAGAAAAGAATGAACATCCATGTTACATCCAAAAAGCAATTCATTTATTATCTTTAGATATAGAATCTAACAAAGGAAAACAGAATAGCGTTAAAGGAGAAAGTAAAAAAAACATATTTCATTTTCTTAACGAATGAAATCACAGTCTTGACTGATTTATCCTGATGTTTCTTGTCTTCTGATTAACCAACAAACCAACTTTTAAAGGTAGAAGAAAATAGGAAAACGGAAAATTGCTACCGCTACGAACAACATTGTAGTAAATGTCTGAAAAAAGGTATACTTTATCAAGTAGAAAATTTATCAATGTCTTACAAAAATCCTTGTTTGTCTGCCCGTTTGCCCACGTTTTATATTATAAAAATGTTAAAATTGACATGATACAGTTCTAGAAATTACTCAAAAACTTAACGGGTTTTCCGGGAAGGCCCATATATATGACTCATAACAATATATACCATTTATCTTTCGCAACTTTTGTACACTGCGTGTTATCGGTTTGTGTTTATGTATAAAAAAGAGTACAATAATGAAACACTCCCATCTCACCTATTATTTTCGTAGAAGTAGCTACATAAGAAAGCGTGTTTTCCTTCTGTGGTACGCCGTGCATATACCATAGTCAGCTTCTTGTACTGTTTATTGCGTATATGGGAGTTCATCAAAGAGGAAAATGGTATAGTTTTATCTTATCTCACTCTCTCTCCCTCTTTTTTTTGCTTCTCTGCTCTGATGGATTGATTTGATCAGTTTTCCGTTTCACATTAATTCTTCTTGCTTCTCCTTCCGCTCTTCTTTCTCGTTCATATTTCGATTTAAAGAGAGAGAGAGAGAGAGAGAGCATAACCAGAGAGTCAACTCGAGACTATGCTACGAGGAGGTGGCGTATCTTTTTGGTTCAGGTAAATACCTGAGTTAAGTAGATGGATGAAACTGATGGTAATAATTCGCAAAGCAACGCTAGCTCTCCATATGTCTAAGAGATAAGTAAGAGTAAAGAAAAATACGTACTAATAATATTACATTGTGTGGTTAAAACTCCAGTAGGAAATTGGGAAAGAGGGTGGTGCTCTTTCTTCCAGGGAATATATCAAAATGTAGGTAAACCACAAAAGAGTTAGATTGCTGCTGCTGCTACATTGTACACACGTAAGTAACATTGCTGCTTGTTTCTAAGACACTCTCCTGGCTTTCATTCCGCCTTGCATGTTGCATTAAGGAAATTACCCTCACTTGTGAACAACTTTTAATAGCTCTGTCTCGTCTCGTTTACGTTACCTTTTTTAGGATAACATTCAACCAACCTTTTAGTTCACCATAATAATAAGTCAGTGTGTAAAAAAAGATAACTAACTTCAATATAAATGACGAAATATTACTTGGTATACTTTTGTAAATCAGTTTCACATTTATACATGTCATAAAGTATAAGAATTGTTATTTTTTTAAAGTTACAATGCATACAATTCACAGATACCTTGTCATATTCCACAATTCCTTTGATTTGTTTAGCTGACCTAAAAATGGGTTTGGTTCTATTTAATTTCAGAATTTATCGAATACTTTACTAATGATTTTTTAACTACCAAAAGTATTCCTTGTAAAAATGAGATTTTTGATGTGAATACGATGTTATTCTGCCAGTCCGCGTTCTACCAAATTTGGCACATAGAGTTTTCCATCAAGGAAACGAAACCCGCGGATATATGGATATTTAAATAGGTCGCAGCATTCATCGGTTGATGGAAATGGGAGTAACCGAGATACGAATTGAACAAGGCAAGGAAATTGCACTTCCCAGAAAGATCAAACTTTTTAGCGGAATATTGGCTGTGCATTCAATTCATTGGTGACCCTCAGACATTTCATGTGTAAATTTTTTTAAGAGCATCAATCTGCATAAAGTACTTAATCAATTATTTTTCAAGGACTACGAACCGAATCTCGTATATTTCGATCGCAGGTGGTTAAAGTTATTTTTCAAACATTTGAAACACGATTAAAGATATTTTTTTAAATAAAATTTTATCACACAACGTTTCAGTCATGAAACGTAATGCTTTCAGTAGTTATTTACATGAGACTTTAAACAGGATAATCAGTATTATGCTTGCGTACGTTCATATATGTTGTTAAATGAAATCCAGGGCTATGTAAGACTTGGTAGCTATACTATTATTGATAAATTGAATTGCATCGCAAGAATCACACGAATGACACAATCCCATTACAACATTGACAAAAGGTTCACACGTGTTTACTTAACAGCTTTCTCCCTTTTGGCTAAAATGTATATACTTATTTTTAGGTGGTCTACAATGCGAGGATTCTCCATCAATGCACACGTCCCAGTTTTTTCTTTTTACAGTACACATCATGTCCACATTCATTTTACCTATCTGTTTATGATTGCGTGCATGTAGGTTTATAGATTAAGTTTGTATGCATTCAATTCTTCCAAGAAATTCGGCAATGAATAAAGACATGAAATAAAAAAAAGTAGTACGGGGAATGACAGCGTCTTTTAAAACCTTCAAGAAACTGGTGGGTTCCTCAAGATCATCCCTTTAAGGGAAATATTATTATTATTCGTACTTGCTCCTACGAGCAAAAATGTGGTGTTCCCAGTACACAACATTATCAACAGTAAACGGAAAATATAAAGCTTGTGTACAAACTCACACATATATATATGCAAGTTTACTTGAGCCGGAGAATATATACTTGTTCTAGTTTCACCACCGTCTACTAAACACACACTGTCATCACTCCTCCTGGCAAACAGTGAGTATATCTGTACTTGAGTAGGGAAAGGAAAAGAGAAAAAAAGAATACCGAGGGAGAAAGTACGGGAATAGTCAGCGAAGAGCAACCACCGAATCCACAACAGCTTAACAAAGCTCCTCTTTTCTCTTTATATGTTCAATCTACTCGTCTACAACAAGCCAAAAAACTCAAGTATTTTAGCCTTTCTCCCACTATATGCCTTTGTGTGTGTGTGTGTGTGCTCTGCTACTTCTTTTTTTCTGAGTCGACATCATCATGATGATGGTGATCAACAACACTACTGGCAATACACTTCTTCTGGAACAACCACCATCACATCACACAATCGCTGCTACCACCTCCGTCGTTTCACAAGTCTTTATGGTAAACCTAGTTCTCCCTTGTGAGTCTTTTTCTCGTTACTGCGAATGGGTTGAGTGAGACGACGGACCGAGAAAGGAAAAAAAGGCTGCTGGTTGTGTGTGTATAATATGTGTATATGCTTGTACACAGGATATTTTTCTAAGATCTGAACTCTGCCAGATATATGTGGATGAAATGATGATGATGATGATGGTGATGTCTTTTGCTCCAGCTAGAATACAGTCTTAAGTAGTAGTGAGTCAGATGCAAAGCGAGAGCAAGGATCAGCAGCGGACCCAGTGGTGGTAGTAGATGTAGTGGTGCGTGTACAGTGTTTTCTTTTCTCCTGGTTTGTGATGGTGGTGGTTTGCGTGGAGGAGAAATAAGCACAGGGTAAAATGTATGCATTGTTTGTAATGGGGAAAGAAATATGATCATCCCTCAAATCTGACTTTGCCAGGTGAAGTCCGCTACACACGTGAACGAAACCTTTTATAAACTTGCATTTCAACTTTTAAGCATGCCCTTAATGCACAGAATGCTAACGTTTTAATATTCAGTGTCGTCAGTTAAATCTTTGACTCATTAATGCATACAGGTTGCAGTTTTTGTGAACATAACTTGTCAATTCGGCAAGATTTTACCCGGAACTAAACCAGAAATTCTACTTGAGTGAAAGTGTAATTTTTTTCTTCGCATGTACTTTGGTTCTCATCGTTAAATGAGAAAGGGTTGAAAGTGACAAAATTGGTATTACAGGAAATGTTAGCGTCGTGCACGAGTGATAAATGCCAATGATGATACCCAGGACAGAGTCTCTTTAAAATTGCAATAATAACACGTGTAAGGCACGTTATATGATAGATTAATCATCACAGCAGAATTGTGAGAATGTTCCTGCCTTGTTGTTGACGACCATGGTTGATCTAGGCAATCTAGCCCAGATTATGAAGACATTCCCCCAAACCTCCGCATTCCATTCAGTTTCAACGGCAACGACCTTCATTCTTTTTTTTCTTCACTTCAGTCCTCCAGGTATTCAAAAAGTTGTAATTCATCGCAATCAAAACAATATAATCACGCACCCCCTACAAGCTGCTCATTGTGCATGTTATTAAAACAACGAAAATGAAAAAGGATTGATTAACAATGTTATTGCTTTGCATGCATACTATATAAAAATTATATCTTTAAGAAGTCTATTATCTTTATTGTTATTGTTTACCTGAACACAAACAGAAGTAATAACTATTCTGTACTCTTTCAAAAAAAAAATCTCGTTTTTAGCGTTGAAATCCTTGATAAGGGGTGTCGAGAAGCTGGGGCGAATACTGTGTACGGAAAAATCGAAAACCCATTTCCAGTAATCGAATCGGAATAAAAATTATATTTTGCAGCTTTTATAGTTTTTTTTATACATTTCCATTTTGGGGTCAAATTTCATTTTGAAATAAAGTAAGCATGCAATTGGGAAATTGAATGTATAAAATAAGTTATTAGTAAACTCAAAAGTAACACATTGATGTGAAAAAAATAATTTGTTGTAAACATATTTCTAGTAAACAGTTTTCCCTTTTCAGAATAATACAAATAGTTGCATTGAAAATGCAGAGATTTACAAAAATTTTGTTCTGTGCAAATATATTTATTTGTGCTTTAATTTATAATTTCCATCTTTTTTATCCGATTAGATAATAAAAACCAATATAGTTTATGAAACATGTCATCAGATTTCAGAAATATGGAATAGGAAATTTCATTACTGTAAAACTGGTTTACAATTTTGCCCTACGACTTACCAGACATTGCTTATATTTCAGTCCTTCTCACGTTCCACACAGCAATGTCTTCTTTTTTCCGTAATAGTTTATTTGGTGGCAATGACAATATAGAAAAGTTTTTTTTCGTATTTTTTGTCTTCTTGTTGGCTGATTGTATTTGTGTTTGCCTGCATTCCGGGCTACCACGGCAAAGTCGTGTGTGCACTTGTTTGTAGATGGATTGTGTGCGTAGAAAGCAGTAGGTTTTTGGGATTGAATGGTTGGAAAAAGAAGTGCAAACGAATTATTATTGAGAAAGTTGTTTGTAGGCCTTCTTTATATCCCAAAAAAAATCCATGCAGAAGTATTCGTTTAAGTGTAGTATTTGTACGTAGTTAGTTTTTCCAAAAGTCTTAGAGTGGCTATGGTGGTGGTGTTAGCAGTAGCTTTTTGACAAGATTTACAGCTCATTGAAAATAGATTGGGTCAACTAGCACACTTTCACCAGTACATTGACTGCTGCAATGCCACAGCCACAAATTCTTTTCTCTCATGTTTTGGAACAACCACCCCCTTCTTACTGTAATATTTCTTGAAAAGGAAAAAAAAAATAAGAATCTAATGGGTAGAGAAAAGTAATCGGAAGTATGGTTTTATAGATAGCACTTAAGAATTGAACAAGAAGAAACGCAAAACTAGCATTATAATGCAATTTGTGCAAAAGTTTTTATAAAACAAAGATTTTTTTTCGTGAGTACTTCATCTCTACGCGGAATCACAATTGACCTCAACTTTCCAACATACAAAAAAATTGAGTGAAAAGTGTACATGTGCGGAAGTGAAGGAACGAAAAGTACTTGAGAATTGCATTCCTAATTTATGATATATATGTTTTTTCTACTTTCAGCAGAGGATGATAATAAAGATGAGTCGGGCATATTGCAGTTTTTTTCACTGTACAGAAATAAGCTATTCACTTTAAAGTTGTGTTACAGTGATGCGATTTATTCGTTTTATTTCCAAAGTGAAAAGAGATTTAGAGGGTTTATTTTATTTCAAATCTCTTTGTTTGCTTAAATACTATTGAACTACATACCAAAACTAATCTCTCAAGTCTCCATTAATTTAATTTAAATTTACAGTAAACAAAGTCGATAAAGCAAAAAAGAACGAAAAAAAACACAATTATTTTAAGGATTGTAATCCTGAAAAGGGGATGAAGATGCATAGTATAGAAACGGAAGATAACCATGTATACTTATAAAAATATAATATATTGGTTAACATTAAGTTAAAAAAAGGTGTAGCAAATGATATTCCATTTTCCGTACCACACTGGTGGTTTATCTGTTTATTAATGTGGTATTATAATAAGTTGCTTTTAATCCTTCATTCACAACAGCCAATTTGCTAAATAGCTACTTGCTTTCTGAAAGAACCTAAGCACAAACTCCGCAAGGATTCATGGAAAGTTGGTATGTGATTGTGGAATGTTGAATATACGTGCATGAATGTGATGGGATGTGGTTGGGGCGACTTGAGTCAAACCCTGCGTCAATGTAGATCCTCGTTGACTGCAGCAGCAGTAGCAGCAGCACCATCACTAAAAAAAGCATTCTTTCATTTCCCCCTGTTTTCTCTTTCCCCTTACGCACATCCAACTTTTCTCTTGGTTCATCTTTCATTTCTCTGTATTTCCTACATTTATTCACGTCTTTGGAGGTAGTGGTGGTGGAGGTATGTAGTATGTTTTTTTCTTGTTTGCTGCCTAGCTGTGTAACATTTACTGTTGTTGAATTTGTAGTTTTTGGATGCATTGGTAACGGTCAATGTACAGTTCATTACCAGTGGATGAATGAGTTAAAGGAAGCCGTGCATATATCATACATGCACGGTTGCCCTACTACTACAACTCATCAAGGTCTGCGTGAGTAGATTTTGTTTCGATAAAAAGCAAAAACCGTTTTCTGTTCTAGTCTTCGGAACAAATTAAAAAGTTGAGGTGGTTGATCCAAGAAGAGCGGTGCATTGGATGAATGAACGATTGAATGAATGGAGTCTACTACACAAGCATATGTGTATATATTTCTCATGTTTATAAGAAATCTGGTTTTTCGTATATACTTTACTATAATTTCCTATGTTTCTGTTTCTTGTCTATATGTAGGGAAGTAAAAAAAAGGAATGAAAACATGAAGAACACAGCGCATATCATCATCAGCATCGTGTTATCGTTCTTATCGCCAACATATCTTGATGTCGTCAACCCAACATGTTGTAAGGTCTCGTGTTTGTAGAAAGGAAATGGGTGCGTGCACATACGCAAAACAACAATAACAAGGGGATTTCTCTAGTTCACAGTTGAGAAGGCTGATTTGAATGGGTGATTCCCAAGTGGCGGTGGTGATGGTGGTGGTAGTTGTAGTGGCGGTGCAATGTATGTATCTTGTCTTTAGCATAAATCAGAAAAGAGAGAGAAAGAGAGGTCGAGAAGGAGAAACTCATTTGCTGATGGAGTTGCACTCAATCTATTCATTCATTTTTTTTCTCGTGCTTTTAAAATCCATGCTCTTCTTTATAATCCGTTTCCCATGCAAGGAAACTAGGCCTTTTTTGCGTGGTGTAGCCTAGAAACAATTAGGCGTTGAGGAGATTGGAAGGAAGGTATTATATCATTATATAAGTTTTGGTTGGTGTCATTGCCCCTAGCATAATTTTAAAACCACCACTTGAGAATCCAAGTGAAAAATCACTGTGTGGTAATAATAATGACGAGATAATGATAGATATCACAAGCGAAAGGGGTGGGTGGATTACTCATCATCCCATTCAATGAGTTAAAAATAAAAATTGCGGTTCATTCATGCACAATTTTATAATGTAAACATTCATGAACTTGTTAATATTTGTGCGATGATACTATTATTAGAACCTTAACAACTATGACACTTTTGTAGGTGAAGGTACACTAGTCCTTTTGCGTTCCAATGTCAACAGCCGAATGAATGAAAATGATGGTCATGGTCATCAAAGCAAAGCAACAACAAAAAAANCGCTAACATTTTTTGTTACTCTTCTTTCAACACCAACAATAACGATATTTCCGTAAAATGACCTTTAATGCAGTTTGACAAAGTCAATGAACTTTACTTAACTTTTCTATATAAAAAAAACATCGACGACGTATTTCTAGCATTTCTTTGCAGTGCAGTTAATCCAATACACTTGGACATATTTAGAATCGCCTGGGGCACATTGCCCCAAGTTTTGAATACAGTGGTCATATTGATTGTGCTTGCTCTCGCTATATATGGATATTGGTCCCGTTGTATGTTTCCAATCAGATTAGAAAGTTTTACAAGAGCAGATGAAGAAGCATGTATGCATGTATGTTTTTTGTATGAAAACTGTAAAGTGATGAAGCAGTAGTAGGGTTATTGTTGAGTGCTATTAAAAACTATTACTTATTGCTTTTATTATTATTATTATCATTTGTTATAGCGGATTTCTCGAAAATAACCTTGAGAAGACATTCACCTTTCACTCCCCCAAATATGGTAGTGTAATAGGTATATACTCTAGCAGTCAGCCCTTTTGGTTTGGTTTAGTTTGCATATTGTTATGTATGTACACATTCTTCACTTCATTTTGGTTCACACACTCAAAATTTCACCTCTGCCTTTCTATTCCACTTTAGCTCTGCGCTTTTTGGCGTGAAAATAATCGAGTAAGTTGTGAGGTAAAGCTTATGTATATGCGTATAACTATAAAGTATTGTTGGGAGAGAGAGAGAGAGAGAGAGAGGGTGAAACGGAGATCACCAGTGCCGGGAGGTCGATGAGGACAAAATTCAATTTATTTTCTGTGCTTTTCAACCTCACAATAACGGCTGCTGTGCTGATAGCCTCCTCCTTTCTAAACACGTACCTTATATCCATATCATGGACTCACAAAACATATATACATAACTCGCTCTCTGCACACAGGCACTCATATAGAAAATTGAACAAGTCATCATGATGATGATCAAAACGACAACGGTTGTAGTAGCGACGCAATAATAATGACAAGTATTATGCTCGATATGCACTTAATAACAATATCCATATAGGTGTATATACATATGTTTAACAATCCAAGTTTCTGACCTAGAATAATGGCAAACAAAACATGCCATGAGAAGAAACTTTGGTCTATACACTTCGTTACTTCTTTAGTCGTTCTTGTCGTCTTGTGTCAACCAACGATGAGGAGGAAGCGAGAGAGAGAGAGAAAGGGAAAGGGGTGCAGAGTGAGAAAGCTGGCTTATTTAATAAAGCTGTTTTAAAGTCACTTGGCTCGTTGCTTGCGTGGCTCCTACTTCCACTTTCTAGAGTGCACATTATACCATTACAATATTACGTTGTTGTGTGTGTGTAAAGTTTACACTGTAAACTCATACTGACGGATGATGATAGTGATGGGCACGCATTACACGTCACTTATGATAATGTATGCACTATTGACTTGCCATGAGGACTGGAATGATGATGGTGGTGTAAACATTGGTCTTTTCTTTCCTCCTCCTCCTTGCTTCTCGTACTCTACCACCACCACTTTATTTTCAGCTGTAGTTTGCAAAACATGAGATGGTGTGATTTCTTGCTGGGTAAAGTCACTTCTCACTTTTACACACAAGTGTTTATATAAAGCACGTGCTCTTGATATGTTCAAGTCGCTGTCAGAAAATGAAAGACTTTTGGCTTCTTGATTTCTTCGTGTTCCGTTGGGATATAGAAAGGGAAACTTTGCGTAGTGGGTCCAGGGGTCGTGACTCGTGCCTTGTGCATGATATGTAAGGTTTCTTCCTTACTTTCAAGAAAGATTGAAAAAATGTTATGTGATGCGGTTCTTGTTTCTTACACGTGAAACTTAAAATCCTTGCAATGCTCATATATGTACGTATTAGATTACAAGGTAGATACAAAAACAGAAGCTCTGTTACAAAATTTGACCCTAATTGTCATGAGCTATGAGTCGACATTCCTTGATTCTCTTGTATCAATGTATATTTTGTTACTTCTTTCAGTTTCTTTTTTCAAAACTAAATTGCATGCAAACTGGAGATTTCAGGACAGCAATATTTCACGTGATATTCGAGTCGAGCATAAACAATTACCTGTACCTGTAATGAGTAATGACACGTGATTCCGATTTTTTAAATATGAACCAAATAAATTGGATTAAAAACTAGTCTTTACAACTACCTATTTTAAGAAAATTAATATTATGTTTGGTATTTATTAGGAGTGCTGTGCAGCTGGGATGACTGGTGGACTTACGACGGTATTTCTGGTAAGTTATTCATTTTAATAAACTCGAACTGCTACTGGTCACTTGAACAAGAATGGTAAAAGAGTATTATAATTATATATATATATACATATAGCTCATTTCACATTTTGCCCCTGACCTTCATCAAGTTTGCATTGTATTCCATACCGAATTTTCTTTTGTAATGACATTAAAAAACCTAAAATATCGCCATGTGCCCACTTTTATAGGCACAACGCATAAATATTATGGTAACTTTTTAGACTAAAGTTCGTTTCTAAATCTCTGTCGCTCTGCGAAAAAGATGACTAGGCAATGAAGAATAGAAAGTGTCAAGACATGTACAAGAAGAAAACTGTAAGTTATAACCAGTACCTTTCTTAAAAGCATCTGTCCATCACCACCATGATGATCATTATTTTGCACTACATCTCAAAACTTATTTCCCCCAAGTTTTGTAAGTCCATTTTCTCCTCGTCATACAAACACGAACATCACATTGACAGATCAAATAGGTCACATTTATTTCCATTATCTATCCAACAAAAAAAGAAACTTTCTTTTCTGCATGAAAGTGTCTTATGAAAAAAGTCACTCAAGTAATAATGTAAGGAAAGTACACTTGCACATGTGGCTATCCTACAAAATTGGTAAAACAGTTTTCAAAATATTTTGGCGACCTTTCTCATTCGCACATTACCATAATGTCAAGCAACGCATTACTTACATAGCACAATGATTGTCTTCATCCTATTGTTATTCTCATTTTTTTCTTCCCCTCTCCTCACTGTTACAGACGCCCGTTATTACTATTACTCGTGTTTCTCTGGATACACTGCTGCTGGTTTTTAGTAGGAGACGAGTCAAAGTGTCCGACGTCGTCTTCCCCTGTCCACGTAATGGTTCTAGTCCTCTAATGGACCCTGACTTTTTCCCATTTATCAGTTTCCATCTATAATGTCTACTCACCCATCCAAAAAAAGCACGGGAATAAGAGTCACAGTTCACATTACTTATACAAGATCAACAACGGTCAGCTCTGGAATAGCGCAGCGGATACATAGTTTCGTTTTTAAATAAAGAAGAAATTGTAAGGCGACAAGGAGGACATGAAGAAATGGGACGTAATAGCATACCATGAAAAAAAAACTTTCGTCGAGTCGTCCCAAAAGAGAGAAGGGCATTATACGTTGGTCTTGTAAACTGCTTGGAACTCGCATCATTATCATCATCATCAACAACACCGTCGTGATCCCCACCAACAACACAATCACACACGTTACATGTAACAACAACCCAGCAAGCGATTCTTTTGAACCCCTGGAGGAACTGCAACAAGGGAAAATGGTCAGGGATAAAGAGGAAAAAGTCACTTTTGTAAAAAGAAAAGAGAAGTAGATCCATAATAATAATATAAGCTGTTATACATACAGTGTTTGTTATGGAGCTTTCGTACTACTACTGGCGCTTAAATATAGCAAAAAAATAGTGATGGTGCTCGTAGTGGGACCCCACTATCGCTTCAGGATTTAGATTGTGAGTGGAAAAAGGGGATGAAGAAAAGACGAAGAGTAGTAGGAAGTTCACAAAAGACTCCAAGAAAAAAAATGTCCTTCAGGGGATCGGTTCTCCATTACAACAGCTCATGCATGCATGGGTTTTTATTTACTTGTATGCTTGCATACTATGCAAACTTATAAAGGTTTTCTATCTTTCCTCTCCGTTTTCTATTGAAAGAAAATGGTTGCGTGTAATCTGGAAGCCAGATCAGCAACTTGTATAACAACGTCACTCACTCATCCAGCTCTATATTCTAAGCGAAATAGAAAAGGGCGGAGTGGAAGTAGATAACCCCAACTGAGGGAAAAATGATAACGAGGGGACCACCACTCGTACCGTACTGCTGATGATGAGATGGCGAGGTTCATCGTGATTATTCCGGAATGCATCATTTGGTAAAATGCTTGTGTATTAAACATAAATATAAGGATATATCCGAAACAAGCAAATCCACCCGTCGTCCACAAATTATGGAGAATTTAAATGGAGCCTAAAGGCAAAGAAATCTGGTGATCGCTTTCTACGATAATGTGTATACTTTGTTCCCGTTGATTTTTCATGCGTTCATTCATGTTAACTTTTTTTATATATTTTTCTTTCCAGATAAAGTTCGACGGTCAGGCCAAGCAGGAGGAGCAACCTGCACACAAATACACACACTGATAGATAAGTTGTTGGTGTGGTTTATTCTCCCTTTCTTTTTCGCTTCATTGTCACTGTCCGCCAGTTTCTACACTTTGACTTTCTGCTCTGTTCATATCAAAATAAAAAATCTGTCCACTTGGTCCTTATTCTCGGCACGGGATGCTTTTTTCTTTCGTCTTGTGCATCTCCCTCTCTCGTTCACTGAACTCTCAGTTTACAATCATTAGATATCATCGACATCATTCTCAGGAATAGTTGTATCATCTTCAGCCTATCTAAACTTACAATCCGAGTTGATCCCATTCAAGAGAGGAATATATACAGCAAAAAAAACCGAACAAGTGAACTTTGAGCTGTTTTTGTGCTTGTATGAAAACTAATAAAAATGAAAAAAATATACTGAATTCTGCTATTTATATTTACTTTCGTTGTCAAATATAACAGCCGACGAAAATAGTATCAAAGCCATTTTTGTTGTTACGCATTCAAGCTATATTTACCTACAAAATTATCTATCTATAGATAGATTTATAAGTATAATGGTACTGAAAGGATCATGGTTGAACGTTTTTGAAACACCGGAAATAAACAAAATCCAAGTACTTACAAGTGACCAATAGGAAAATATGAAATACTGTAGTAAACCCAAACTCAACGCTTATAAGATATTAAAAAATCAAAAAAGTAATTAAATAGCAAGAGATGTTAAATAAAACGGAAAATATTTTATGTCCATCATAAACTTTGACGCTGATTTTTATACGTACTGATTATACTTTAAAGATTTCATCTTTGTATATGCCCTCAATGAACAACTTCAAGTTATCTATGCTGCTGTGTAAACTAATCATAATATTATTATTCATTCTCAAGTTTATGTGCTAGAATCTGAATTCTGAATACATTTTCTAGTAATTGGCAAAGGAACGTGGCCTAAAAAATGAAGGGTAGGAAGGAATGGGTTGAATTCAATTTCCCCATTTACATAACACGACAAACAATTTTCCAAATAAGGTTTTACCATCACCGTCAATGTGGTGTTAAAAGATTTACCCTGGTGTTTTCATAAGTTGTTGTAAGTAGGATATTATATTATTTCCTTCAGTGTGATGATAAAACTTTTTTTTATGAGCAACCGAAAAGGTTCACAATTCAATGAAAAGGATAAAACTTCAAATACGGACGGAGAGACGTTGGTATGATATAGTGAACAAGTTTTAATCCTGTGTCCTGTCTACTACTGGTCACCCACAACAGAGCAGCTGGGTCCACTACTACAACGCATAAGATTCAGCACGAGGCTTTTTTATACTTATTTACTACTGCCAATAGTTATAGATGCTCCACAAACTTTTACGCCGCCAAGTGGCTTAAAAAAATCTTATTTCCTGTTTGATTTTTATGGTGGTGTAATCATGTGATGATTATGGGGTTGCTCTTTGTTGTACTACATAGGGCAAATCCTTGATGCATCCATGGTTCTTTAACTTTCATTGGCGACTCTGGGTCGTCTTTCCCGTAAAAGAAAGTCGAAACTCTGTATTTTTATATGTACCTTTGCCGTAAGTAATAAGATTGCTTATACTAAAACTTGATTTACTAACAGATAGCAACAAAGAGGAAATACGGTAGCCGTTCGGAATAGTATGTAGTTATGTATGTATGTATTTTCTGGAGTTTGGAAATATATACAAGATCTTCAAACAATTTAGAATCACAGTGTGCAATAATAAGTACGTACAATGTGTTGTATGGAAGATAGATGTATGTATATATGTACAAGTTCTTCCAAATTTTTATTATCTCCATTAAGTGGATACAACAGCTTATCATAAATTTTCTGCCTTTCTTTTTTTTCTAACTTTCTTTATACTTTTCTCTCTCACTTAACACAAGCAACTTAGAAAGGGTTTCAAGGATTATCGGTTTGGAGTTGTCAGCCCATCCGCATTTTTCCTTGTGAGTATACTGATTGTGAGCTTTGTCGTTGCTCTGTGTCATCCCATAGATGTACTTAGCAAATTCACGAGGCTGTACTGGGTTTTAAGTGAAATGATAAAATATCCCAACTTTTGAAAATGTGTTCTTCTCTGCTGGTGGGTACGTAACGAAATTGCATTGGAAGAGGGGTTGGAAAAAAGGGAGCTTTTTCAAGCTGTACAATAATTGTATTTCATATTTGCAAGTTATATAATAAGAGCACATTTTATTGCTCTTATTGTTAACAGCATAGTATAGTAAAGTAGCAGGTTTTGATCGTATGTGTAAATAGCGGAGAAGAATTAAAAAAGTTGGAGGATAAAGCCGTGATATATCTTGAGCTTAATAATATTTTTCCCCTCTGATTTCTAGTCTCTCTTTTTGTGCTAACGATAAAAATATCCTTGTTTGCTAATGATTGTTAAACATTGTAGTCGTACACACGAATAATGGGTTTAAGAAGTTTATCCATATTTTTATCTTTGTTTGTTAATACGTACTTATTATTATGAGGAACTATAGTAAGATGTTACAGCAGTAAAAATGGAGTAACTTGCCATTAGTCGGATTCGTGTTTGGAGGGAGAATGAACATGTTACGCGTAGTACTTTTTTGACTTTTGGCGAATGTCATAAATCATAAAAAGCCGAAAGTATGAAAAGGGTCAATAAAAATGAACAGTAGAGAAAGTTAGCCGGAAGGGAAGGATGGGTTTGCATGTTCCTCGTATAAAGCTGCAATACATGAAGTATAATATTCCTTCATAGTTCTTGGAAATGGATGATGATCCTCATGATGATACACACACACACACACTCCCCTCTTCCTCTGGAATGTTTACGTGAGGAACTGTAAAGTTTTGTTCGTAAGTTCCCTGTCCAACGTTATGACAGTGTTATAGCGAGAAGAACTTTGTTGTCCCTTGTTCTGAACATTATACCTACCAGAGAGAGAGAAAAGGAGCACAAGGATTTTATGTGTTGACAGCTGCTTGCTGCTGTTCTTGTGGATGGTCGGACAGACTATCGGTTGTTTTTTGTCGGTACTAAAGGTCTTGGATTTCAATTAACATCACAAACATCTTACGATGCTGGGTCACACTGAACGAGACATTATATAATTTGTATACAAAATTTCTCACATGTTGCCTGATCATGTGATCATTGTTATGATAAGCACATACCTACATATTACATAATATATACATGTTATCGAATATGATGTGATCTTATTGTGAGGCAAGTGAGTACTCACGATCAAGCTGCAAAAGAATATTATGTAGTTTAATACCTTTAAGAATAATACAACAACATATATATATACACAATTAGCCATAAAATATGACCTTGTGGTTATACTTCCGCATACCACATAGAAAATATAGTTACATTTCAACTTATTCTGTAAAAAGAAACAAGTACCTGGCTGCGTATACATCTTCGATTTAGTTTTGAGTACGCGGAAGCACACACTTATCCATGAGTGCAAAATGCAGAAAATATAAAATTTATGATGCTGATGGCAACGTTTTTTCCTGAATATTGTATATATTTATCTACGCAGTTTCCTTAGAAAAGTCAACTGTTTGCAAAAAGTCTCATAAATACACACACATATATCCTCCATCACATCCCCAAATCTCTGACATTTCTACTGACTTGTCATTGGCTTTGTGGTTTTTTTGTTACGTTGGAACTTTTTTTTCTGGGGGAGTTCATAGCCAAAACCGAAGGCTCCATCCAGGCGGCACACTACTACTGGAGCCGACAATTTACATTACACTATGTGCATGCGTCTCATCATGATCATCATCCAAGAAAGTCTTGAACGTGAAGCAAGTTGTTTTTTTCCCTGTGTGTATGTAAGTTCGTCCCAAAGTACGAAAAGGGGGAAAATATGCTGAGGTCATCAGAAGAATCAAAATTCATATGAGGACATTCATGAGTTTCTCTTTCCCTTTCTTTACAGACGAAGGGTTGTGCCAGCATCCAGAAAAAAAAACTTACTTGCTTTTTGCTTACGTTCAACTATGCCCAAACTTTCACGATTCAGTAGAGAATATTATGAAAATACATTCTACCCCAATACCATTTACTCTCATACAAACATATTACACATAATAGTATCTATCCTGTAGATTCACACAAGAACAAATATTTCACTCGTGTATTACTCACTTCCGCGTAATATATTCCTCTGTACAACCACCGTTACACTCTGTCTACGTCTCTTTCTTATTTCTACTCATTCCTGGAGTTCGTCGTCTTTTCTGCATGTGTACACATGCATCCTCAATCACTCTTCCATTTTCTTTACACTTTTCTTGTGTCCTTCGTTCGTTCCCACAAAACTTGCATATTGTCCACATGAGCGTAATGTTTAATGCATGTGTGTCTGTCGAGTCGAGCTGCCTGTATTTTGCTGGCTGCAGCTGCAGGATGACGTTTCTTTTGCCAGTTTGTAATCTATGAAAGAACCATTGAGGGTACAAGTTGGACAAGAAGTTTGCAAGTTTATCAAGTCACACTATTTAAATTCACCTTACAATTCAACTTTTAACAGTCCAAGTTATAAAACCTTATACTCAATCGTTGTAATCCTGAAC
>JAITYZ010000994.1:0-13750 GCA_027744595.1 Paronellides praefectus
ATCCAGTTGACAACTGACAAAAACTCAATGAATTTATTATACAGCTATGGTATATATTTTTATGATTGTGTTGATGTATTTCAGCTACTGGAGATTAGGATGGAATTTTTTTCCCTTCTAACAAGATAACTGGACATTGATGATGACGATGATCATGATCCTGGCGACCTGCCAAGATGATTTTTGTCCAGACAAAAAGTTGGATCTGTATTAAGTAGGTAGATATATATAACTGAACCAGTAAAACAAAACTTCTGAATTGGCGAGGAGGAAACGGATCTTTTATTATGATGTATACAGGATGGTTGTACGTTGTGGATGTTGCGGTTTCAGTTTACTTACTCCAACTTTGATAGAGTCAACAAAAGTTCACCATAAAAAACGCAGTTTTTCCCCTTCTTTCAATCTCCTGACTTTTTTTCTTACTGACTGACCTGGTGAGTATAACTTGAGAGTATATATGTATGATGAACAACAAGTTTTACACGTTGACATCAAGAAAATAGTACACACATGTATACATATATCCACTTTATAGATTGTACTTCCTCGGGCTTATCAAGTGGTTTGGAACATGTTATAGAGTAATACTATCACTGGTGATGATAACGAACAATACACTCTATTGTCTTCAATAATGTTTTGTGATTATGAAACGTTAAAAAGACATTGCTGAACTGATGACAATGTGATACGTGTTGACTGCTTTTACACTTTTTGTACACAGTTTCTTTGGCTGGTGAGGTTTGGCTTGTCTCTCTGCTCTCTAGACACTTTACTGCAACACAAGTTGAGTGACAGTAAAACCAAGTGAAGTTCTTGGCCTTCCTTTACTAGAAGATTGAGTATATACCTATCTTTTAGTAGTTGACTAACCAGAGATAGATAGATAGATAGATTTTTGTGTTATTATGTTTCTATTGCACTTTACGTTTTGGTTTGGTTATTTTATTATGCCATGCCTTTTCAACTCAACTTAAAAAGCAAACCATGTGATGACAATGACGGCGGCAGCAGGCACGCTGATATGGTGCTTCTTCTTGAAAGGATATGCATATAATACGTATCTTTGGTCTTCTTCGCTCTTTTAGCAGGCAACAAACTATAATCATCAGTCACCTCACATCATCCTAAGGAACACAACATATAGGCAACTAACTGGGTGCTGCTGTAGTCGTGCTTTATTGTCTTACTCATGAGGAGAATGAATTGTGGCGTATTATATCATTGTTGTCGTTATGATTATTAGTACCAGAACATTATAGATTCATAAACATAAACTGTTTCTCTATTTTTTACTTAAGAATTAGTATATTATTATTGCACTGTTATAATATACTGCACAAACACAGAGAGATATGTGGATGGACAAAATGGTATATTGTAGTAATAAAGCTTATGTAGAATGTATCATCTCTTCGTCGTCGTCAACCAACTTGTCTCTTTGCTTTCGACTGCCTGTGAAGTGAATCAAACATTTATGATGAGGATGACGAGATGACGACTCCTCACTTGTTCTTCACCTCAAGAGGCAGGTAGGTACGTATAAAAGAATTGTATATTTATGAATACTACAACATTTACAGTAGAGTACAACAACACGTATTATGTATTTGTTATTAAAGCATGTTTATAGTTATACATACATATATGTTAGGTGTAATAAAAATCACTTAAACAATTCTCAAAACTGACTCGTGTTTCATCCTTTTCATTTCTTTCTCAAGCTTTGCTTGTTTTATGTAACTTTTAGCTTTTTTGTTTGATAAAGATGACTGATAATCTTATGACTACTGCTTATATATAAGTATATACCATATACCTAAATATAATATTCCTCGTTGTTGTTTGTTCATTCAGTCAGATAAGAATATTTTTTTTCTATTTAATGCACTGTTTAGCTTGCTGAATAGCTTCTTATTATTATAAGTCAACTTGGAGCTTACCAGTAAAGGTATGCGTCAATAATTTACTCATATTATCCAAATACACACACTCACACATTACGATGATCGGGTAAAACGTTATGGGTTTAAAAAAAATAGATAACAAGATGATGTGTTATTGTGCTCACAGTTTTTTTATAACACCACTATGTAAAAAAATTGATGATGCTGATGATGACAGCACGGACGATAATCTTTTTTTTATTTGGCTGTTTTATTGTTGGAGAACTCAAGAAAAAATGGGGGAAATGTGTGGTGTGCTGTACAGCAGAGTACACTTGAGGTTCTCTAGAAAGAGACACAAGACAAGGCAGACAGAACAATCATCTTTTCAATAAATTCCTTCCACGTTTGCTTTTGTTGTTACTTATTCTGCCATTAACCTCAAGAAGAAGAAGACAAAAAGAGGATTTTTTTTCTTGATGAGTTTTTTTTCTGTCTAAGATTTCTTGGCCGCCTCCACGAAAAGGAATGAGTGAATGAGTGATTTCTTAGTTTTCGATTAAACGTTTTGTTTCTCAAATTGCACTAAAAAAATGGTATAGCGTGTTATCCTTTTTTTGCCGGGGTATACCCTTTTTTCATGGGAATAAAAATGTTTGACTGAAGGTTTTGCACGTACACTGACTATAAAAGAACATATAAGATGTGTTTGAGCAAGGAGCTCTGTTTCGACTACCAAATCCCACCCGTGTAACCGAGTGACTGGAGACACAAGTTGAGTAGAGACTGGGTTTTACCTAGAAACCTTTTGCTTATTGCTTATACGGTTTGCTATGGCTATGCTGCTGCTGCTACCACTGCTGAGGAGTGGAGTGAGACGAAAACTACTTTCAACTCCATCAGCTTTTGCTTCTGTGCTGCTTCTGCTGCTCTCGGTAACACAGCCACCACCACCACCGTAGTAATAAATAATGCCACAGTAGTAGCAGTAAGTCGTTTTTTTGGCTTGGCAGTAGTAACACATATGCTAAAGATATATATACTCGGTTTAAAAAAAGAGAACGGTGGATGTGGATGCATGAATGTAATAATGCAAAACCCTTATTCCTCTGCAAACTGGAACGAGGAAAGCTCATAAGCCCTACAAGCAGCCCGAGTGCCAGAATATAGCTCCCTGGTTATTACCTAGGACAAGCCTTGCCGTTTTGTGAGACCCTGGGGTTACCTACGACAAAAACGACGGCTTTAAAGATGCAGATGGATGGATGGATATTAGATGGACATGCAACAAACGATATGGAAGCAGATGTGTGTTCCACAAAAAAAAGTGACATGCACAACACGGTTTCATTCACACACACACACAAACAGCATCACATCACCCAGAATTTTCTATTTCATTTGATGATATAATAGTTTGCGTTTAGCCGGCCAAAAATTCAGCCCTGCAAGCCTTCTATTGACTTAGACCGCAATTTTCTATATTATTCCCATTACAAGCATTTTATCTGTGAATAGATGTTACACATGTCTGTGGACAATATAATATATAAATATTATGCTGAATCATACACACACGGACACACCACAAGTAAAAGTAAAAGAACGTTGAGTTTTTATCACCCAAAATGAAATTGCAATTTTTTTTATTGGATTGGCGGTAGTTATACAAAAAAAATACAAAAACCTTGCAGACAAAAAATTAAAAAAATTAAATAAAGATTTTTTGTTATCTAACATAACAACAGCAGTAAAAGTGTTATCAAATGTGTATATACACTACAACACTGTAATGTTATTGTTAATAAGTAAAAGAATGCAGAGAATGCATAAATAAAGTAAGATAAGAACATGTAGAGCGCAAGCTATAATAATTGCTATTTCGCCGACTCTCTCTCTCGCATCGTACATCTCTTTTTTCTTTCGCCTTCCTCGTCGTCCTTTGATTTCTAGTATTAAGCGATGCAGCAGCAGCTTATTTCGTAAATTTGTTGATAATAAACCCAAAAAATAATGATAATAAATAATAAAGGTTCATAAAAGCGGAGCAGCAGTTGCAAAATGCATTTATTTAGCAGGAAACACCTTAAAAACCAAGTGATTATTAGGTGGAGGGTGATAATATAAATGTAGGGTCAGTATTCAAAGCCATTTGTTATTGTCGGCTTTGGGATGTTCTAAAATACATCATACTCCGACCTACAATATTATATATATATTCCTACAATTTTTATTATTATGTAACACGTTATTGTACTTTCTGTTTGCTTTTTCTCTTGGCACACACCAAAAAAAACATGAATCCTCTCTGATCTGATCTCACCCTCTTTCTCTCTTGTGCGTTTTTCTATTGAAAAGACCAATGTTGAATATATCTGGCTGCTATATACTATTTATTATGATGATGTTTATGGCTTAAAGTCCCAATGTGTTTTTTTTGTGTTAAGCCAAATATATATGCCATACGACCATTTGACTCTCATTGGGACTGGTCACGGCTGCTTCAGATTGATTTTCATCGATTATTCAGACAAAGTGTCTATCTATGTATATACATACCTACATATATAGGTATGTATATATGTATTTACACAAAATGTTCACTTTTTTGTCCATCTCACATCTCTCTCTCTCTCTCTTTCAGGTTGAGAGCATAAGTGTGTGTGTGTTTGCTTCTGGTTTGGGGGATTCACACTATTCACACCTCCAAATACCGAACATATCAAATGATTATTCTGGTCTGGCTTCTCTCGTTCGTTTCTCAGATTGCAAACTGGCATGTCATAAAACACCCAAAAAATTGTCTATAGGGTGGTGATGATGATGATGGTGTTCTCTTATGAGTAGCCTGTAAATAAAGTGCAGAAACGTTAATGGAAGCACTGTCTAGTTGCTTCTTTTTTTCAGACCATATGGACTCGTGTTACGTTTTTTGGGACAGGAACACAATAATGGATTATTTTATTGCGAGAGGAAAAGTCTTGTCTGGTTATAACGACAACATCATCATCACATCCCATCACTCAATTCTTCTATTTTCTCTCTCTCTCTCTCTCTCTCTCTCTCTCTCTCTCTATTTCTGTACCTATTATTCCTTTTTTTGACTGGCCAACATATTGTACTTTTTCTAAAGCTTTTGTCATAACACACTGAAATTTTTTACTGCTTGTCCTAAGCATCATCATCGACATGATGATAATGATGATCACAGCACACAAACGTCAAACCATATAGGGCTTTGTCAATGTTTTCAGTGGGAAAATGAGAAAAATAGGATGATGCTTGTATGGATTCAAAAAAAGAAGAAAAAATCAACACCACATCAAAACATATTGTATAAAGTATATACATATCTATACCACCTATACCACACATAATGTATACATATTTTATGACAATGTGGTGCAAATATGTGTGTACTTATGTACTATGTGTTGGTGTAGGTAACGCAATATCATAAGGTGTTTTGCATTTTATTGTAATGATGATGATGTAATGTCAGTAGTAAGCGGATGAACAAAGTTAAAGTACCTCTCGCATTCACATGCTTCATAAAACCTTCGGCTTAAGCACAGTTAACAAGGATAAAACAGCAGTTTGCTTTATAATACTTTTTTTCTCGTTTTTTATAGTAAGTACTCCAAAAAATATCCTTCCATACAATAATCCTCAGTCAGTCAGTATTCCTGTATTGTTTACTCCATGGATGATATGGTACGCAGTTTATGATGAACAGGGAAAACTTGGCGGTGGTGGAAAAGTAAGGGTGCATATAATTTTACCAGTAAGAAACATACCTAAATTCGTCGGTAATATGAAATTAAGCATGTTTGTATGAATGTTGTGTGTTTAATGTTTGGAACTTTTGAATGACAGTACTTTCGAAAATTGAATGCTGACCTAAATTTTTTTTTGCTCAAACCCCCAATGTTTTTGTATGCATGTATCTATAATATATGTTATTATTAAATATAACAAAAAATACAATATGTCAATATATGTAGGTATGCGCAGAAAGGAGAGAGGGTGAAATAACTTTTTTCTTTCTCTTTTTTTACTGAAAAAATGGGCCAAATGGGAGTGCAGTGACATGGTATATGTTATCCTCATTTTCCTCCCAGTTAGTTTATCGTGAGATAATCTAATTGTTTTAGGCAAAGAGAGAGAGACGAAATCTGATATATAAGGATGGTATGCTATGCTACACATAAAACATTTACATGATCTATTTTTGATGTTATTTAATACTGGATAAGATTAAAGTTACAAAAAAAGTGCTTCATCTCTTTGCACACACATGGAAGTGAGTAAACTCTTGAACCTACCCTACTAACTCGTAAAATCTTTGATCTATTTTCAAAGTCTCTTTCTACTTGATACAGATTCATGCACATCATAATATATGTAGTCCTTCCCACTGCTTTGATACATGCTTCAATCAAACTTTGCACAGAGTACACATTACACACTCTCAAGTAAAGCTTAGCAGTAGCAGTTAAATTGATGGATGTTGTGTATATATATTTGACTCTTACACATTAAATAACCAAAAGTCCAGACGAAACAGCTTGTAGCCTGATTAAGGCTGATATGTTAGAGACGATTTTTTCCGCTTTTTGTAATTTTGGTAGATGTGGTAGTGGATTTTTACTACTAAAAGCTACTGCAGTAGTAGTAGTGGCGGTGGTGGTGTGATTGTGATGATACAAGTTAATCTCTGCATCCATCGTTTTGTAAAGGATAAAGATGAGAAGCATGACATAATAAGATTGAGTGAGACTGTGATCCAGTCAACTAGAGAGTACTTGCTGGATTGCGTGGCATGTGTACTTGTGCTCTCCATCAGCATAGCTATATATAACAAGCATACCGTGTAGTAAATAGTAAAGAGATTATAATATGAGTGTGCGCGCATGGGAGAAGAAAGCATGAACTCTTTTATAGTGCATACATATCATCATCTCTCTATATGCTGCTATTATAAAATACATAATATATGTATGGTAATATACGGAATAAAGATAATAGACATTAAAGTGCATTAAAACAAAAGAGGTTTTCCTGGATCTAAGATTACAAACAACGAGAAAAAGAGAGAGGCTACTGCTACTACATGACAATTAGAGAGATGAGATGATGAGAGCCCTCGTTGGCGCCAGTGCCAAAAGATCAGGGAGAGACCCCAAAAAAGTGTATTTTATACGCCATACATAAACTTCTACTTGTACGGAGCTATTTAGATAATCATTCAGATCGATGATTCTTGTATGCATGTTCATGTAGATGTAATACTGTCAGTGCACTGGATATCAGTGAGTATTCTTGTTGATCTTGAGAGAAAGGGAGCCATGAGGGATGGAGCAGCAGAATCCACGAAAACAAAAAGAAGACTGATTGAAGGAAATCAAATTACTCGAGATTCGTTAAGAATATCACACAAAAAACGTGTGTACCTATCTACTACCTACGCTACACGAATCCATCCTCCTCCTTGTGAGTAAGTGCATATAAGGGAGAGACCCCAAAAAAAGTGTATTTTATACGCCATACATAAACTTCTACTTCTACGGAGCTATTTAGATAGTGAGTCAGATCGATGATTCTTGTATGCATGTTCATGTAGATGTGATACTGTCAGTGCTCTGGATACCCGCTGAATGGGGTATTCTTGTTGATCTTGAGAGAAAGGGAGGCATGAGGGAAGGAGCAGCAGAATCCACGAAAACAAAAAGAAGACTGATTGAAGGAAATCAAATTACTCGAGATTCGTTAAGAATATCACAAAAAACGTGTGTACCTATCTACTACCTACGCTACACGAATCCATCCTCCTCCTTGTGAGTAAGTGCATATTATGGATTATAGTGTACCCATTACTCACATTTACTAAGTCTTGCAACCCTCCTCCTCTGCTCACCCTTACAAATTATTTTATTATTTTACTAACCGTCAAAAAACATAAGCTGGGTGAGCTATGCAGTTGTTGTTGTCGCAGTATGTACTGGTCTAGTCCACAGTATTGCTTTGTTTCTGAGCTGACTGTCAATAAAGTAAATTAGCATCTTATATTTACGTTATCGCCTACGCAGAAAACTAGGCGCCTTTTCATTACATGTCTTTTGTATGACTTTTTCCCTTTTGGTTGTTAGTTTAGTAAAAGTCATCGTCATTGACATCGTGATCCTGACTTTTACTGGCGAATTTCTCAGAAAGCAGAGAAAAGTTGAAGAGCAAGGCATGTACACAAGTAGACAAAAGTAGTAGTGAGTCTTGTTTGCTATGCTTCCTCGGCTGATTGTAAAAAAGAAAGAACATGCACACAATTTTCTTTCTCGTCTTTATCAAGAAAGAATCAATGTCCAATTTCATACTTTTTGCTCATGCTGGGGGGAGGAAAATGATTTATCATCCTTTTGATCTACTCTGACGATAAAAAGAAAATCTTGAACTCAATAAGTAAAAGTGGAGCATGTTTTCTCGTTGAAAAAAAGTTATGCATTCACTCCCTTATCCTGTCAGACTCAGGAACTAAGAGGGATCGGTTTTCCGGTATAAACAACCGCTCAACTACAAAATTGACCTAATACCATATAGACACAAGATATGGACATAAAATGATCTTTTATCAAAAACACACATGAGCTATTTTGTAATTACAATAGGTACACAAGCAAGCAAGAGCAAGCACTACAAACTTTTTACTTAAATTATGCTGCTGATGATGATAATGATGATGGACTATTTAATTCAGCTAAATCAGAATCACTAAAAGGGAAACAGCAAAAAAATACACCATTCATTTTGCAGCGATGATACTAAAAATACCGGTAAAATTGTGTGCTTGGTCGATAGTATTTCAAATGAACACAAGGTTATGATGATGATTTTACAGAAGGGTATATGCCTATTTTTGGTTCTCATTTTGAATTTGATGCTAGGAAAACGAGCAATGACTTAATTTATCAAGGAAACTCGTTCATCAATTTCATCATCAACATATTAGTATCTTGATCGGAAATATGAAAAACGTGTCCATAAAGTTTATAGTTTTCGACATAATGAAAAACACATCATTTATCTACTTTCCATCACCTACGCATTTGCTTCAGTTTGAAATTGAGTTCCTGATGCTCTATCACCACACAACCGTCAAACATGAACATAAATAGTTACTATCCTCTTCATCATCATCAACGAGCTAGAAGAGAACATTAAAGTAATTGAATGAGAGCTTCCATCACTCACTCAACCGATGTAACTTTTTTTCGCTCTCGTTACTTACCGTCACCTTCTACTTCACATTTAATGTAGAGATGCTGATGATGATAATGCTTTGGCATAGGCAAGCAAGCAGCTATCATTTTCCAACAACTTTGGAGGTAAATAGAGAGCAGTTAAATGTTTTGTAGTTTGTTTGAAAAATTCTCTCTCTTTCTCTCTCTCTCTGGAGGGCTTAATGTGCATTCATTTGATATTTTGAAAATGTATACATTTAAAACTATTCATTATCATCATTATAAACTGCACTGAACTGGAAAGATGATTCATTTTAAAAGAACACACACACATTTCCTTTTTGCTTACATTTTAAATTAGGCATTAAAATGTAGTGGAGATGCGGAAAAAGAAACGAGTTGCGATACATTGTTAGCTTCACCACATGACAGCGCATTAAAATGGGGGATGATGATACAATGTATTAAGGATTTGGATTTAACAAAGGGATGATGCAGATGATGATAACTCCAGAGAGAGCTGCTGTAAGTTGAGTCATTCTGCTCAATGTCACTGTGCATTATTATAATTCATTTTTATTGTTTCGCTTGATTATTATAAACCGTAATGCCTATCATGCGTGCTGTGTGCGTTTAGTAGTAGTTTGCATGTGCGTACGTGTTCTGCACACAGGGAGCCTCTTAATCGCCCCGTTCAACTGTTGTTGTTGATCTACTTTTTTTGGACAAAAGGCTCGGTTCACTGACTTTAATAAAACGCTGGAGAAAAGAAAGTAAAATTCCGTATTATTTATGTTGATACTACTGCTCATGCATGCATGACATGCCTTCACGGGGCCATGTCATGGCATCGCACAAAACACAAATCCTACCCATTGAACAAGATCTAAACTGGAGTAAAGTAGCCTGCTGCCCGCAAGACACTTTCCGTATCTCCAGCTTCTACACACTACTCCTGCAGTTCAGTTCATCTCAGCTCCGAAACAAAATATATTGCAATAAAGGTTGGTATCCCTATGTGTTTCTGTATGCATGACATGCACCCTTGGGTGATGCCTTAAGTTTCGTCGGTATTTTTAAACCATGCATCATAGACTCATGGCTACATACATATAAATATTTATGCAACTTTAAAAAAAAAGTTTCACTCACTGAAGCTGTATACCTACACAGCACATATGACTATTTCGTTTTCTAAAATTTATTTATTCGACCCTTTTTTCTTCCTTCCATGTCCCTTTTTTCATTTAATGTTATGATTCGTGCCTTTATCCCTTTTTATTGATGTTAAACCTTTCATGATCGACGAACCACTCACCTGGCGATATCCTTTGATCATATTATTACATCCATCTCAAAAACCAGAGGAGATAAAAATACATAGAGAGAAAGGCATTCAAACACATGCCAGGAGATAAAGAGTAAAAAACCGAATTAGATAGATAGCAACACATAAAAAAGAGAAAAAGGACACGCATCAAATAATATCACCCAATATCAAACTGCTTTTTGCTCTGTGTTTCGTCAACATTACGTAGAAAAAACAGCTACTTTGGTAAACTTACTACTTTGTTTGTGTAAGCCGGTAAGAAAAGCAGTTAAGTATATTTTTAGTTATGTGTTTGTGTCCTTCTTTTCCCCTTTGTAAAACAACACATAAACAGAAAACAGACAGTTGAACATCCATAAAACATGAACACAATATGAGCAGTTTGTTTGTTCATGTTTAAAAAAATCGGTGGTTCGTGTGTAACATCATCTTTCATTCATATGAATACGAGATTGTATTTTTTATAAGGTCCGCGAAAACTCTAATATGGTTTATCTTTCTTTATTCTCGGGACAACACAACACACACAACAACAATAACAAGCTATAAACTAAAACCATGCAATTCAACTTACGTAAATAAATTTAAGGGATAAAAAAAATAGTTGGAGTATTTTACGATTTGCGCGTGTACAACATATTTATTAGGTCAATACCGTCATCAACTCATCTTTTTGAGCTTTTTCTCTCTCTCTTTCTCTTTTACACACTTTGTGTGCTCAAAAATGAAGGGGTTGGTAAACACAAATAACAAAAAAAATGGATACCTATACATTTTTATGTGTGGACTGTCTAGTGGTGGACTGCGGTTTTGACAGGATTTTGTCTCCCTTCTTGTTAGCTCATCGTGCGTAGTGGTTATTGTAGTGGAGAGTGCTGACAGCAAAAAATGGTCGTAAAAAACACAAGTCGTAAAAATGAATGTAAATAGCTCTTGCCAAAGTCGTTTTTCAATGCGTAAAAATATATATATTTATGCATGAATTAGATGAAATGGTTTTTCTAGTAAAACAGAATGAATTGACCATGTTTTTAATGTCCGCATAGCTAGTTAAGTAACACACACGACGTGTACAGGAAAAAACGTAATTTTTATGCGTGAGTTCACGTCTACCTTTATTGTCTGTTTGTTGTACGTAATAACTTTCAATAATATGATATGATGACGATATATAGAGATGGGATGAGATGATGTTACTTTTTTAACGATTAGCATATACCGCACACAACAAAAACACGCAAAAATGAGCATCATATCATAATAATATATGCAAAAGGATATCCAGCAGGTAAAATATTTTTTAAACAGAATAGCAGCTACATATTTCAAACATATATTATTGCTACGATGCATAGTATATTGTATAATGACCATGATGATCATCACATGAAAAGTATTAGTTAAGAGAAGTGATATGTGATCTGATCCACCATCAAAGGATTTTTGAAAGGATTGCAAAGCAGAGTCGTAAAAAAATGCTTTCAGCTATGAAATTCATCTGATATGTATTCCATGACCATTATTTCCTTGTCTAATTAATTACACGGTGCTCTTTCTTTCCTGGTTAGTTACCTATACATCTGTCTGTCTGCATGTGTGACTGTCGAACGAATCTCTCTCCAGCTTTACACTGACACTACGTAATATCTATATGTTTCATGCAATGTTATGTGTGGCCTGTAATATTTCTCTCGTTTTTGTAGTTAGTACAGCAATGTTGTTGATTGGTGATGTCGAATGACGGGTTGATGGTCACATTTTACCGGTAGTGGTGGTCATGTTAGTAGTTGATGTGACGGTGGCACTGGCACAACAAAGTGGTCATGATGATGATAAGCTGTCATGTGTCATTACAATATTATTGTGTAACGGTTACTGATTACGATCTGCCAGCAGCATTGACCATTTCAAGTACAAGGAGCGAGTAAAAGGCCGCATCAAATCGTATCATAGAACACAACTAAAATGTTGATCAGGCAGTGTGTGTGTGCGTTCTGCGTTCGGCTCATCATCAGACACACACACAGGGTAAAAAAATATGAAAATGAATGATCATTCTGTTTAGAGATTTAATGTAATATATTATTATGTATGTTATTTGTATGAACATTTGTAGTAGTAAAACAAACAGTGAGCGGTTGGTGAATGACAGTTCCTTGAACTTTCCACTCATTCTCCGCCAGCAACTAACGAATTCTTTTTACTTTTCTAAATAATGTAAGTTTAACCACAACACAAGGGATGATGATGATGATGATGACGGTTTTTAAATGCCATTAAATGCACATCTCTGTATGTATATATCTCCCTTTCCTTTCATTCACTATCTACAAAATGAATGCATATATGCATCTGTTTCATTTCATTTGATGTGTGGAGGTGATATGTGTGCAATTTTGTTAAAATACAGCCTGTCATGTCAGATACATCCAACTTTTGACATGTTTCTCCTCGCTGCACTGCAATCATTGCATTGGTAGGAGTGATTTAAAAGAGAGGAAAAATATTATTATGTGATATTATATAGCGTACTGGAAGTTTTTTTTCCTTTGATTTCCTCATCAACCAAAACCACCAACATACACGCGGGGAACATTCACCAAATAATCTTTCGGACAAAAAAAACATTCAAAAAATATAAACCGTAATGCTCCACGTGCAAATTATTTTATGTCAAGCTGAAGCCAAACTAGAACATTTTGTGAACACGTACATTGCAATGAGCGTGTCTTATTTGGTTCATTTACTAAATTTGAAAGGAAAATGCTCATTTCCTATATTTTAGCCTTGTTTGTGCCCACATTCAATCAGAAAATAAGCTGAATTCTCTGGAGAATTTATGGTATTTTTCCTGCTTTTAAGCAGATGCTTACTTGTCAATTCATAAATATTTTGCAAGCTGAATTAAGCCATCATCATTACCCAGATCGTCAACACACAAATGAAGATAAATATATGAAGAGAAGAAATTTAGATCGTCTTACCAAAAGACGATTATGTCTTTGGCTCACAAGTTGACAACCACAAACGCCCACGATATACATAAAGTGAGTAGCTTCTTATTATTACACGGCTGCTGCTGCTGCTCATTCAACTAGCTTTGCGACTATTGCGACTTACCCCATTCAGAAAATTAAGCTCCTTGTGTCTTTCTATATCGTGTGTGCCCTTTATATTTTCTGTAAGATTATGGATCCAGCCAGGCAGCCAGATGGAAGACCCCTATCCGAAATGGTACACGCTTACCACAACTCACCATATAACAAATTTAGAATGTGAAACTGGGACAGGACGTG
>JAITYZ010000994.1:13770-34871 GCA_027744595.1 Paronellides praefectus
GACAACAGACAGATAGAGGATGATTCAAACCAAATTAGCTTACCTGTAACAAGAAAAAAACAAAACATATTATGAGCAATTACAAGAAAACTACAAATCATTATATTATATTACTTGATAAAAAGTTCACTTTAGATAATTACGAATATAAAAAAATATATATACAGCATGCATAAACGCATTGAATTTCACATAAGCAAAAATGCAAATGTCCTTAAAGTTTAAAAAAAATGCCATGCTTCAGGATATAATTGACCATGTCATTGAGAATCCTGTGCCATTTATCAGTTGACTCTTGGGTAAAACGGCAATTAACAGCTTTAAAAATGTGTGTGTGTCGAAAGTTGATAGTGATAAGAGGGCAATAATGTGGTAGTTAAAAAAGCATCCCTAGCAGAGTTGTCGTCGTCAGCAGACCAGACAGTCATGCCTACACATATAAAAGTTGTCGTGTTATTGATATATCAAATATCAACAACTTCCCAACTTGAAACAACCAAATGGTCCAACCTACATACATGCAGCAGTATATAACATGATTATTACATCATCATAAAAAATACAGGAGAAACATTATTGTCTGCCTTGTATTTTGATAACAGTACACCACACTGCAATGTCGAGATTTCTGATTTTCTGTACCATTGCAATTCACTTGGTTTCTCTATCATATCATCACACAAGCACAATAATAATATGATGATGATGATGAGTAGCTTCTCTTAATAAAGTTCTTGGGTCCCGTTTTCAATGTCGTCGTATTTTGCTGTCGATCATCGTATTTTGCTGTCGATCTCTGCTGATGTCTGTCTATTGACTACTACTCTGTGATTTCACGATCACGATAATAAATGAAGCGGTTTCGTATCCGCTCCCTATCCACACAAAATACAAATGAACAAGATATACCTACTTGTTTTTTTATCATTCGTTGGTCAATGGGAATTTTTGAAATACATTTTTAATACAGGACACGGGAATACCATCAACATAATTATATGTTGTTGTATCCACATTCTACCTCTTTAGTTTCAAGCCATTAAGCAGTATACTCCATGATCAACATCATCAAAACCATCGAACCCCCAACTTGATCATCTCATCGGGTTTCGTCTACTTTGGTAGTCGCAGTGGCCGTATTAAATTTCATTTGAGAGCAGATAGTGTTGTAATGGGAGAAAGTACTTAAGGCTTATAGGTATTTTCCATCATTACTACATTCTCGTTAAAAATGTAATAAAGAAGATTTACACCTGTAAAATTTAGTAAGGTGCATATGTATGCAAATTAGATTGGAATCACTTGGGTGGAATTTCATTAATTATCAATCAGGCTAGGAAAAAAATGTTGGGCTAATCTTGAAATAAAGTTGTTGTTCCTGTTGTTCTTGTTGTTGTCGCTATCACAAATTAAACCAAATGTGGTGATTAAACATTATTTTGATGCACATAGCATGCACATACATACATGTGCCTATACCTACACTACACATTATAGAAAGTATTCGGTTTTCCGCTATGTCTGCCTACTTATCTTTCTGAAAAAACAGATGAATTGTCAATAATCTAGCTAGTAGTAATAGTATAACGACAGGTTTTTTGTTCATTAGCAGCTCAACGCTATAGCAGTATAGATAGGTTACTTCAACTTCATGTAGATTACAAGTAGCGAAACAATAGCAATTGTGTATTGTTATTATATTTTTTGCATTTTACGTTAACAGCGGTGAATTGTTGTTGTTATTATCGTACAAGAAAAACGTGTAAAACACGAAAGCCCATTGATTCTATGAGAAGTGATGACAATACACCAAGATTTGTATTATCAGGGTATCATCTCAAATTCTACAACCTGTATATAGATATATTACACATTGTTAAATTCATTCTTATGCCTTGCAGCAAATACGACACTAATCGTATTAGGCTACTTCGTAATAGAATTTCAAGATTTCCCGGAAAGATTTTCGCATCAAGCTTTATTGAATGAAGCATTTTGTCAATTATACGATTATTCGTTAAATCTAATAAAATATACAGAGATGCGCACATGCAAAGCTGCACACAAAGCTTTAATGCAATAATGGTCTGTTCTGTTCTTGCATACTTCCTCAACAACTTTCACAGAGAAGCAACCTTCGTGTGCTTCCTTCTTGCCCACTATCAAATATTATTATGTGAAGTCATAACTTACACACATAACATCATCCTTGTTCCACCTCCCCCGCCTACACAAATCCTAGTCTTGTGTGGTAACAACTTAACCATCCAAACAAGTGTGCATACAAACACCAAGACTCAAAGACTTTTCACTGTTTATAAAATATTTACAAGATTACAAATAAAGTTGCAAGCAATATCATTATGATGATGATGATGACGATGAGACTTGAGATTTTCATTTATAAAAAAAGTACAGCAAATGACACAAACTATATACCTAGTTATGTTATATGTCAGGTGAGGTATGTACATACTCAATATATCTATTTCATAGTTGTCGAGAATAGCCGTGCTGTGATTTTACAGAACAACATATTATGCATCTAAATTTGAATGGCAGTTAGCAAATGATAAGGTCAAGTAATTATAGTTGGGAGATCGTAAAAACCGCCGCAGGTTTAATTGCGTCCACATAGTTTACTAATGAATTCCCAACAACAACAAAGACAACAGTAAAAACGCTGCCAGCTTAAAATATTCATTTAGCCTCATGGCATTTTACTACAGTTTTTTTAGCGTTTTGCTGATATTTTTGCAGAAAAAAAGTATATAAAAGGCTTATCTATTGGCTTTTTTGCGTTTATGTATCTTTTATTGTTACATTGTTCAAGGAAGGATTCCCCGCACATGAAAAAAAATATTTTTATATATTGTTGTTTTACTGCAAAGGTTCTTGATAGATTCATCGGTTGTAACTAGTCACTTATTATCAGTTTTAGAGCTGCCATAAAACGTGTTCATGACTCGTACTGACAGTTAATGGGAAGTTAAAAAACATTGAGTACTGATACGATAGACAGACGTTTTGCTCTCAACATACAGGGCGATGAGATGACGATGTTGATGATAATATGTACCCGTTTAACTCTTCACTTTATTATTCGTTTGATAGTTTAGGTTGCTGAAATTCTAAACAGTCAGAGCCTACCTCCTTCAGTGAATAAAAAAGGGGTAAAAAGTTGACAATGTTCCATAGTCATCATTAATTAGCACTTAATTGAGAATTCATCATCTATTTATTAGTCAACAACATCATCAAAATGTCAAAAAATCACAATGGTAGCAAATGCCTAAAAAATATTATGCACAAACGTCCAGGTAAAGTTGATAAGCAAATAATCATCTTCAATGTAACATACAAAGCTATACAATAAAAATTGTCGCCTTGCGTGCAAGGTCAAACGTGAAATATAATAATATTGTACAAATTGGTCATGAAAACGAAATTAAATTTTAAGCAGCAGAGGAGCAGTGGATATATTATACCCGTAACTATAAATGAATTTTATTTTTCTTTTTTTATACAGGAAAAAGGGGCAAATGAATTGCTCGTGGCTCATATAATATACTCTTAAAGGCATTTATTTTTTGTTGCAATCTCGTCTTACTCAATCTTGATTGAAAAAAAGTAAATACAAAAATAAATTCGCTATCTGCGACTCACTCTCAACTGCAGATGCACACTCATATAACAACATGGTATATTATGCATGAGTAAATCTATCAGATTATTTTTTTGCAATAAAAAAGCGAAATTACTTTTTTCCCTGCACAAAATTGGATTCTCATGGTTCATATACGTATTTGTATATTATATGGTATTAAGCTGGATTACATCCGCTTTACGTATCGGGAGAAAAGCAAAAACATATTATCTGCAAAAGAACGAGATATATATATAGAGATATATAATGTACATAATTTATATATACCTATGTATATAAATAGCAACAACAAAGTTCAGTGTTGCCGCGCACTCGTCTCTCACAAACTCTCCAATAGACAACCTGTGTATTTATCTTCCATAACTAACTTTTACTCAACTAAACACAACTTTTTTCTCGAAAAGAACATAATTTTGTTCTTGTATTTGATGTACTGCAATGTAATATGGAGATGAAAAGAGCAACAGCAACTTTCTAAAATATGGAAAAAAAACTGCTTCAAGGTAAGATAAAACTTTCTGTCGGAATGAAAATATAATGTTGTTGTGCATTGCAGTTCAATTTTCCGGGATTCATGGTTTGCATTTCAGAGAAATGCTCATATAATATTCCTCGGCAAACCAACAAGACCTCAACATATAAGTACATAACATGTCGGGGGACAACTTTATGCATATATGTTTGAAGAAATCCTCAAATATATACATATTTACATGCTTTCCTACATGAAATGTAGACGAGTACCCCTCTGGTGAAATCCTTTTGACAGAACATTGACCTGAACCCAATCTTTAAAATGTCGTGGTCTACCTTTCCATTCTAAAAATATAAATCACTAGAGAGAATATTTCAAGAATTCAGATTTCAACTCGAATGCACACAAATTACTATTGTCATTTTGTTTGTTTCATTTCGTAGTGGGTCAGACAACACTCTACAATAAGGGATCATATTTCTTCATCAGAACCAACTTACGAAAGGCAAAAATACCTAGCTACCTATATAGCACATACGTAACTATAACCGTCTATACTACTACAAAACAATGTGTCTTCAGAAAACAAGAGTAAATGGGATGGAAAGTAAAAGTAAAGTGGCTATCAGCTAGTTAACTATCTGTCCTCTTCTGCCGTGTGTAATAACATTTTAATTGGATTATTACTTAAGAGTTATTGTTCACTTTTGTGAGATGCTCCGCTCAGCTGCACCTTTACGAGTCAAGTATATTGGTAGCTATTAATTACATGCATGAAATATGATCGCCATTGGTATTTTGGCAGTGGTCACTCTCATTATTATTCAAATAGGTGAAAATTATGTCACCAATTACGTGTTTGACCTACCTCTGTCCGTTTTTGCACTGATGCTCATTTACTCCCTCACACCTTCTTTTTTTCTTTTTTTCGTCGTGTTGTATTGCCACTGTAATTATTATTTTTCTAACTTTAGATATACTTCACAGTCTGACTACTAGTTATACATCATATGAGTCATAGTATTCCTTATTACTGGTTTAGTTTTCAGTAAACGGCAATTTTTTATGCAATGTAAGTGGAGCCCCTGCATGAAAAAATATACTTTGTAATTGATCGTTTAACTGTGTCTGTTATCAGAGAAGTGTCAGCAGTGTGTAGTCGTCTGCTGTATCATATCATCCACCTACATGAATGCATATTATATGATATTATACAACAACCACAAATCCAAGCCAACCCTAACACAATTTTCCACGGTTTGTTCAAGATCATCCCAATTAGTGTACAAAAAAGTGTTCATCTACTACTGGTGGTATGGTGTATAAAATTACAGGACTCAATGACAATTTAACCTTTATCTTCACTCACTCCACTGGATTTGGATTGGCGAAGCTTTTGGCAGGCGATCAACAACACCTCGAGAATACTAAAATCACTTGTTTAAATAAAAAAAATGTTCATTGCCCTTGAGTGTGTGGTAGAAAATAAGTAGCGCTCTCTCTCTCTGAGCACCTGCAATGCCGTGTCATATACCGACATTCATTATTATAGGTAGTATTAAACCGGGTTTTCAAGAGAGAAAAAATGGATTACTTTATATGAGCATTTGTGCAATAATACTTGTCTGGGTGTCTAGCCGGGTGGCTGGACAGAAAGCGATACAAAGATTTTTTTACAAGAAAAAAAAGATCTTTTTTGATCTTTTATCCCGATAAGAATAGATCTCCCCCTTCTCTATACACCTATCCCTAAGATTTTTTTCTTGTTCAAAGAAGACGTTACTGCAAATGACTAAATATACCTATCATTGTACCGAAAAGAATTAATGACGACAAAGGCACCATCCCACAAAATTACACGAGTTCAACTATATAGCCAAACATTCACCCATTCCTCTGTGAACCTTTTTATGTATGCATAACACCTGCGAAATTTCTCGAGGGCATACAAAATACGAGTGTTTTGTGTCGATTACCGGCCCAATCCATTAGCCCAATTTACCATATTTAGAGAGACTCGAGCTTTTTTTTCCAACAACTTTTTTTTTCTGACGAAGAAAAAGCATAGTGGTAAGTTGGAAGAGTACAAGTACAAAGTTCAGAAAGTAGTACCAATACCTGGGCCTTGTATGTTTCCACTTTGAATAATATCAGATTTCACATTTGTACATAATCTATTCAGTCGTTTTATTCAGGGAGGCGTATATGTATATGGCTCTGTCTTATGTTCTCTTGTCTCTTTAAGGCTGCTGTAGGTAAATTAAATCGGAGAGATTTAACAGCGGCAGCAGCAGGTTTACTTAAGTTTTTTTACTTTTAAGAAAAGAAGTATATTTTTTCGTATTTTTAGCAAGCTTTTTATTCTTTCTCGGCGTCACATACACACAGTTCCTTTTAAAAGCCTGCCCGGTTTTGAGTGTAAGTAGTTGTGATGATGATGATGATGTTGGTATGTGAATGGAGGATTTTTAATGCACGCAAAAATTTAGACATGTAACATAATGTACTTTTCATTTCATTATGTCTGGCAAAACCTGAAGTGCGAGTATGACTACACAGACACACTCTTTTACAGTGCGCAGTAATGAAGGAAAAATGACAGAGTTCAGTCTCATTACTACCACTATTTCAAGACTACAATTTTACACTCACATCACAATCTTCACACACAGAAGGAAGCAGAGTGACTAATGCATGTCATCTTTTACATTTTTCAAATTTGCAAATGCTAATTGAAAAATTGAATCCGCACGCAATCACGAAATACATTTTCTGGTAAGAGCCTCATGGCAATAACAAGAACTCACTTCACAACAACTGGAGTTGCTTCTAAGAAAAAAAATCATTTCCATGCATTTATTTTGCCTACTATACTGACAGTATTACGATGTATTTTCAATTTTCCATCCCCGCCCACCACTCTACCTCATCTTTTCCCAAAATACCTACTTTAAAATCGGAATGGCAAATGAACTCTCAGCTTTCCTCATCAGTTGCTCCAACACCAAATAGCGAATCTAATTTCCGCATACATAAAAAAAATTCTCTACATCGAAAAGGAAATTAAACATAAAATACATACATACGTATTTATACACACATTTACATACTTTATACTTATATTTCACAGGTAAATATTCTCCACGAGCAGCAGATGTACAAATCCCAATGTAATCTTTAAATTAATATGCAGCAGTGAAAAATGCCAAAAGATTGAATACCAATTGGTATATTCAAAAAAAATCTTTTGCAACATGTATTGTTACAATTTATGCGATCATTAACTCAAATGATGAAATATGTTTTTTTCTTGTCATAATAAAAGGGAAAAGATGTATGGGGGATAATAGAAAAAACTTTTTTTTTGTTGCAAAAATCTCTCTTTTGAAACTGGTTTTTTCGCAATAGATTCCCTGTTTGCACAATACTGTATCACTGCACAATAATACCCGGTAACCACTCTTTCACGCGTTTACCATTTCCCATCACGAAACGGAAATAATGGAATAACAAAGTTACTGAACCGTTTCCTCTCGTTTCTCCAGTAAAGAGATTACATTTCTTTTTTCTGTTCCTGTCATTTTGTCCATCTGGGAAAGAAAGGAGCGAAAAGCTACACTCTGTGTGGAGGCATATACCTCGTGCACCTTTCTATTTACAGATTTTTATATTCACCTTGTCTTACTGTTCACCGAACACACACACCTGTAACCCACATTTAACAAGAACAGGAAAAAAAGTAAAAGTTTCTCCTGTTCTTTCCAGTTTGTTACAAAATAACAAGAAATTTAGAAGAAAGCTCCCCTAGAAGAACTGTTGGAGTACTAGTTCGTCTGTTCCACTCACTAGTTTAAAAACAAATCCAAACATAAAAAAGGAAATGAAGTGAGTGCTCTACTTTTTACCTCTTTTGCTCCAAATATTATACCCAAAATAAATAGAACAGCAAGCTGCCACAACATTGAATCAAACCCATACCATATCCTACGAATATATAGGCAACTCACAAGATGTTCTTTTTGTGGTTACAACCCGAAAATAATATGTATATGTATGCCATTATACGTACGTACAAAAATAGGTGGAAAGCAATAAACACAATAATAACAACAATAGTAAGAAAATAAATGTCTCTCTACAAAGAGCAAAGAGAAGTTTCAAAGGACTGAGAAGAAGAGACAAATAAAAAACACTGCGGTACATTTCAGCACACTTTAAAAAGAAAAAGAAAGAAAAAAATCTGCTATGATCAATATACACTACTTACATATATACAAAGTACGGAACACTACAATGAAAAAAGTTCCTTCACCTTCGAAGCAATGGGGTCACGGCGTATGTTGCTCCTTGTGTTGAAAACTTCATATTTTAGAAGGTGTTGTGAGAGGATAATACACTCTTCTTCTTCTTTGTGGAGGAGGAGGTGGTGCTAAGTACATCAAGTGGTAAATAAATCTCCAGGTGTCTGCAGCACAGTGGTATAATAATAATAATAATATGTTTTCTTGTGATTCATTCAAATACAAATAGGACAAGAAGAACAAAAATCCTTCCGCCTCACTTCACGTTTCTTTCCAGGTAACATGAAATGAAGAGAGCACTGAACATGGAAGGGGAAGAAAGGTGAAAGGCTGTCGGTTTGTGAAGAGTTTGAATGAAGTAATGAATCTTCTCCTCAGGAGAGCGCAGTGTAGCAGAAATAATAATAAATCTTATTGCACCTTGTGTTCTTTCATCTGTAAAAAATGTCCTTTTCTAAATACTCCACACCTCACCAACACCACACCACCACGAACAACACCACCAAACACACTAAAACTCGGAAAGCTGGAGAGAAAAAAAAATAACGGTGATTATAAAATGGGAAATTTTTTCTCAATCTGTCATACATAAATTTCCTTTTGATTCATTCCAGTCTACAATAATTCGTTTGGATCTCTTCATTGATTCACTATACGATAACGATAAAATGGTTATACAATTTTTTATTGCTCTGCTGATGCTTGTATTGCTTCATTGCACAATTTTATTTTTTCCATAATAAAAATAATGATGCTTGTCATAATTCGTGATGATGATGTTGCACACGTCGTAACACACATACCTATGAAGGTGTGTAATATATTCTCGCTCGCTTGAAATATTATGCGTATAAATTTTCGTGGGTGGGAGGGAAAGGAACGCTGATTTAATATTTTCCGTGTGCTCAACGTACAATGAAATCTAATTTGTCAAAAAAAGTGGATCTCCATCTTGCTTACTCCTCCTACACGTTTCTATCACGTTATGTTTCTGGTGAACTTTAATTCAACCCAATTTTTATTGAATCTCGTTTCTCTACACAAAATAAATTATGAATGGAAAACATGGCAAAAAAATAAAAACTCAATTCTCTACTGGTCCAGGCGCACTCTCTACACCTGACTGACTGAAAACTCCAGAGCGTTTGTTTTTTTCTTGTTCAACGTATTCATGTACTTAACTGTTCTCCTTGTTTTTACCATTCTAACAACAGCTTTTTTTGTGAGAATACATATATTTATATACTTGTTCATTTATCATCTCAGACATATAGGTATTATGTATTCTCGTAGCATATATGTCAGTCATTCCGATCTAATACACAAGAGAATACGTTTATGTAATCTTTACTATTTTTCTACTATTCTCCCTGCTAAAAGATGCCTTTTTGGACGGAATATGTATTTTTGTACCTATACTTATATCAAGTAGCTGAAATACATGATAATGTGTCTAACTATGCGTACGAATTACAAATAAATTGAATCCACGGTGTAACTGTGTAAAAAACTATAAAGTGCTTACTCACATCACGTTTTACAACATTCATCATCACAGGAGAAATTCATGGATTTCTAGGGAAAAAAATGTCCATGTATAGCTAAGAGATATTGCGCATACCTACTCACGGGACTAACAATCACAATAATATGCAAAAATATACTATATCTGTCTGTTGTTGATTCAAATCAACAAATCAACCCAATACGGACATATATAAGCCATGAGCAATGAACCAAGCAAACATTTTAAATTGGGCAAGATAATAATATATAAATATGTATATATGTCCTTTATGTTATATGTAAAAAAAAGTATAAAGAGGGAAATTTTGTCCATATTCAATATTATTGCTTTTCACAACTTTTATGGCATATCACATAATATTATTTCTAGGGAAAAAAATGTCCATGTATAGCTAAGAGATATTGCGCATACCTACTCACGGGACTCACAATCACAATAATATGCAAAAATATACTATTTCTGTCTGTTGTTGATTCAAATCAACAAATCAACCCAATACGGACATATATGAGCCATGAGCAATGAACCAAGCAAATATTTTAAATTGGGCAAGATAAAACTGTATGTATGTCCTTTATGTTATATGTAAAAAAGTATAAAGAGGGAAATTTTGTCCATATTCAATATTATTGCTTTTCACAACTTTTATGGCATATCACATAATATTATGGCTTTTTCGTTTTCTTTCGTAGCAGAGCAGAGAGAGAAGAGGACGAGAGTGACGGGGAGAACAAGGCAGGTAATCAGTGAAAATGGGAAACAGGTTGTCGTACTAGTTGTTTTTGTTGCATTGTTACAGCTGCTGAGCACTGCCCTTGCCTCAATGCATTAAACAACAGCGGGAGTGTACAGCGGTAGCCAAATCATTTATGCAAAGTACCTGTCGGTCTGTCTTGTTTTGTGCTTTTAAACCAGTGCTAGAACCACATGTTGATTTTTTTAAACGAAAACAGCCGTCAGATTAATAGGATGATACAATCAGAGAGACTTGAATTGTATATTTTTTTTTACAGTGGAGAGTTCTTTTTTACTCGCGCTACTACTACTACTACTGCTGCTGCTGCACTGCAGTTTTTACTACATACTTATATTCTACATTGTACAATATCAGCTATGAGAAGGAAGAAAATCAAGTTTTTTTTAAATAAATGCTGATCTGATGAAGCATAATGCACTTGTTGTAAATTTACAATTAGTACTGCGATGCTTATCATAAGATCACAATGATAAGCAAACAAAGTTTTATTTTCCCTTTTTACAACTTTGGGTTGTAGTATAAAACTTTTAAAATCATTTTTGTTCCAGCAAAAGTCTATTGAAATAGCTAGTGTTTGCACGTGATGATGTGTTCACATTTTCGGGTCGTCAAGTGTCAACGGAAACGAAAATGGCAGACAGTTTACCAACGTGAAAAATCTGTCACTGTGGACAAGTGAGAACTCCACACATAGCTATTATATACACGTCACCTCACATTGACAATAAATACACAACACTATGTAAACTGTGTATTTTTTTAGTATTTATTTAGTCTCAACAAACAACGTGCCATATGGTGATGGTGATGAGTTTTTAATTAGCATTCTAATAATGATCCCGTTTTTTATATTGGAAGGTGCACTCACACTGCAATCGTATTTCCCTCCCACACACAATAGTGATGATGTGTTCACATTTTCGGGTCGTCAAGTGTCAACGGAAACGAAAATGGCAGACAGTTTACCAATGTGAAAAATCTGTCACTGACGCAAAGTGAGAACTCCACGTCACCTCACATTGACAATAGATGATAGATACACAATAACACTATGTAAATCGTTAATGTATTTTTTAGTATTTAGTCTCAACAAACAATGTGCCATATGATGATGAGTTTTTAATTAGCATTCTAATAATGATCCCGTTTTTTATATTGGAAGGTGCACTCACACTGCAATCGTATTTCCCACCCACCCACACTAGTAGCAATGCACTCTTGATTGGAAGTGTGGAGCTTTCATTCAAAACTTAACACTTATTCCCCCGGACTCCCATTCTCTTTTGTCGTAAAACTCCAATTAAAAATTAAAATGAGGAAGAGGAGAAATCACGTATACACTGACAATAATAATAACTATATTACGTTATAAGTTTAAACAAATCGTAAAAAATCAACGTGACTATTTACCACTCAAGCAGAAATTGTTGCTTTAATCATGAAAAGGATGGCAATCTCACGAAAGTCAATCGTCGAAGGTTGCAGCTTGGCCTCTGTCATTTAACTAAAATTGCATTTACTCATTTTTGTACCATCAGCAATTCTGTAGACATTTTGCATACCTACCTGTGCACTAATCATTTATTTACCTGTACATCTTGATCATCCTCACAGAGCCGGCATAAGACAATGAAAGAGCACACATATATCTATACACGGTACATAATGAACATTATCCAAGAGCTGATCGCTCTTTAACACATGTCATTTATAAGCTGAGTGCAATAATAATAAGCCTAATAATAATGTCCCTTTTTATAGGTATATTATTCCCTTCATTAGAAAGATAAGATTTCTTCGGTTTCTAATGACTTCCTCCTTTATAAAAAAAGATATATACACTTCATCTTTGTCGTCTATATTCCCGGCCTAGGTTATAGTCCACAAAGGTTAATCAATTTACCTGTATTTGATACGGACATTGTATTCAACACTAACATTTATATTTTATTTACTTTTTTATGTACAACTCATGCGCTTGTTTACAATGTGTGTTATCAAATCATTTACTATATATTTTATCGCCTCATTCCCTTTTCTCCTCTTTCCGATCGTCACTCACTACTGATCCGACTGATTGCGACCAAGAGCTCTTTATTGCAATTTGCAACACTGCTTTTATGAATGAGCAGCAATTAATGTCTACACTATTGACTTAATAGTTTTCTTTTACAATCCTGCTTAAAAGCTTATGATTGATTCTGTTTTCCCTACTATATCGTATCGTGGTGATCCATGCCTCCGGGACACATAAACCAGAAGAGTAAACGAGAACGTTTGTTTTAACCCAGCTTCTTTTTAATCTTTTATAAAGTAAGCCGGGCAATAAAAAGAATTTAAGATTGCAAAAAAAAGTATTACAGAAAAAATCTTCTTATGAAGACGTCATAAAAAAGGTCAATATCAGTTTTGATTACACACATGCACTCAGAAGGACGTCTATATAATTCCCCATATCAAACTAAATTATATGCTTGTGGCACTGATGTTTAATGTAATATTCATTGGTATGCATTTTATCAATACCTATATGATATGCAATATGTGTATCTCGTGCTTGTGGACGTGCAGAAAAACAGTGGTTGTCGGTGTAAACAACAAATTATGTTTACGCCCTTTAATGTGCTTATACTAACCTGCATATCTTAAAAAACAACCTCTATACTTACTCGGAAGGATGTGCGATGAGATGCAAAATAAATGATGGGGTTGATCATATGATGCTATGATCTAGGCAGTCCCTTTTGTGTGATGATCTAGTTGAAGTAAAATTAAATACGTTTCAACAGGTTTCATATCTGAAAACCTAGTTGGGCAAAAAATTAACCTTGCCTAGAATTTATAATGAGATTGTAAAATACGCAATCTTCCTCCCTGTCTTATCATTCTTACTTTTATTGATCACTTTGAAAGAGTGTTCTCTTCAACATCCTGCATCAGCCCAATTCATGAAATGTTGAAAATGTGGATTATCATTTGCATATTTAAAAAAATGTATATAATCAGCGCCTACCAAAATAATAACCAAGGGTACCTACACACGGTTTACAGCAGGTAATTTGTAACATTCTTTTCTGGTATGATTGTGTTTTACGCATAAAAAAGTTGTAATAAGTTTTCAACAACAACCGATTTTAATGCAAATTAAAATTAAGACATAACTTATTTGTATGCAATAAAACAATATGAAGGTCGTAATTTCACAAAAGAGTAGTTGTTATGAAATCCCTTCAATTAAATGCTCTTTAAATTGCTAATTTTTCATTGCATTGCAACACCCACAAGGTTATTGCGGTGCATTTATTATTATTAGTTTTGTCTTATTGAGAAGGAAAGTCTTGTTTAAAATCCTGAATGAAATTTTATGAACAAACTGTAAAATATGTACCTAATTATATTTTTAGTTTGGTTAAGAGCGACAAATATATTGTGCTGAAAATACCCCGGTTCATTGCTTTAAAGGATTAGGTACAAACAGAGTATTATTATGAGTACTTATTACATCACTCAATCACCTGAAACATGATCCCTTGGCTTTGTTCATTTCTCTGTTGTACTGCTACTATCTAGCTTTACAATCAAAATCGTGCTGAGTTAGGTCCATGTTTGGAAAGCACCAGGAAGCTCCTTTGTTTTCAGTTTTACCAAGTCACCTTTCTCTGATTTACTTATAAAATCGATAAATTAATACAACAGTCGCTTTTGCCGTCAGAAGATGAGTCCAAATTAGTATGGGCTTGTTATGCTGATGATGATTGATGACTTATATGACACTAGTCAACCGTTACTACTGATGTAACAATAAAATTAAAAACACACATTACCTAATCTGAAGTGTGACATCAGTAAAAAATTACAGGAACTATTTTTATACAATAACGATTGTCAAATAAGAACAAAAGAAACACCTTCCCAATTCCAATAATAATGATGATGATTACAAAAATTTGCAACTTGGTAAACCGGCACTTGATTTTTATACACTGGTTGATGAATGCACATTTCTGTGTACGCCTAAATGCCTGTTGAATGACTAACTCTTGTTAAAGTGAACTGTGTTAAGATCAAAAATGAACAAACATTATTAACTCAGTGACTCACTCACAAAGGGCAAAAATATTAAGCTAGTAAATCAACGTAGATAATAACGTCGTCGACGACGACGATGATGATGATGGCATCATAAAAAAGTTTTTATGTGTGTACATCTATACATGTGTGTTAACAGCGATAACTTTCAGACTCGGCTAAGCTTTGCCATTTAAACATTTTTTAAGACTATTGATATAGAATTAATTTTTTTTATCTTGTCTGTTCAAAGCCCATCTTAAGGAACAATTATCTTTGTTTTTCAAGCCACTTTAAACTAACAAATTGTTCTTTGATACTAATCTAATATTATAATGGTCATTATAATTTGTCTGTTTACTTGTTTTGCTATAAACTAGAAATTCTTCAGACAACAACAGTGAGTACAAAAAAATCTCGTTTTCACTTTACACCTAATGCACATGATGGTAGGGTACTATATATATTTTTTTAATAATCCGAAAGTAAATGTTTAACATGTTTGTAAATCAAAGCGTGTCACCCACCAACAATTTATAACTATCTACCTTATAATTAACTGCAAATCACATTCCAATTAAAACGCAACAATATTATGTTATGATAATCTCATATCAAGCATATTTTATTCTTTTAATAATATCACTTGTTCAAATCAAATCGGAATTGAAATAATACCAACAATAAAAAGTCAAACATTATTAAATATAATAGCGACAAGAACGCCGACACAATAACAAACGAGCTCTCTCCCTCCTCCCCTTCTCTTTCTTGTATACATTTTCCCTTTAGGCATTTTTCATCGCTCATGAGCATATTAATTCATAATTGAATAAGACAAAATGGGAAGAGAACAGAGCCAATTAGCTAAGCTTTTTTTTTTCTCGAGGAGATTAGGTATGTCAGTAATCAAAAAAATTGTCGATATGTGAACAAGTGAGAAAGACAATGACGAAGAGGAATGAACACTGAAAACAGAACATCATCAACCAACCACCACCAGCAGCAGCAGGAGCAATGCATAATGTGCCTTGTCATTNTCAAAAAAATTGTCGATATGTGAACAAGTGAGAAAGACAATGACGAAGAGGAATGAACACTGAAAACAGAACATCATCAACCAACCACCACCACCAGCAGCAGCAGGAGCAGTGCATAATGTGCCCTGTCATTATTGTTGGCTAAGAGAGTAAACACGATGATGATGATGATGATCAGCACAACAAACAAACACGACACGATACAAGCTGAACAAGAAAACTCGTCGATGATATTAAACCATCTATTTACGANCATAATGTGCCTTGTCATTATTGTTGGCTAAGAGAGTAAACACGATGATGATGATGATCAGCACAACAAACAAACACGACACGATACAAGCTGAACAAGAAAACTCGTCGATGATATTAAACCATCTATTTACGACGTGCCTACACAAAAAACAGTCATAATAAACAATATCTATATGTGCACCTATTTTTTACTCATTCATTCATATTTTTTTTTAAATCAGATATTTTTTTACACACTCACTCATCATCATTATCTTCATATCCGCAAAAAGTGATGGTGGTGGTGAATGCATTTGTATTTTTTATGGATGTGGACACACTCCGTTTTCTATGAACACAAAGTCATGTCGTTTTTAATTTTTTTTTCTTCTTTAATAGGGAATCATTTAATAGGTATATTAAATAGACATACATAATCATGTCATGTCATATAGAGAGTCACAAAGAGATTAGAAATGAGATGGATGACTAGCGATATTAGTTGCAAACCAATAAAAAAATATATTATTATAAGCTGACTACACACAAAAAATATCAACAGTTATCTTTTGAGTTTCATTATTGCAAAGGGGAGGGTTTTATTGCTCAATTAGTAGTATTTCTTCTACTGTTAGCTATTTTATTTGATAAGAAGAAAGGAGACTATGATGATGACCATTCGATGGTGGTGTGATCTGATGAATCCATATAAAGTAATATATTCTCATAGCAGTGATTAGTGATTGGCATCAAATATACCTATTTTACATGTGATAGTGATACACGCACTAAAAATCTTGAGGTTATTATACAAAAAAAAATGCATTTCATTCTGAAAATTTGTATGCTTTATTTTATTCATGATCATGATCATCATAATAGGTAGTCATGCATGAGTCTTCCCTCCTTTTACATGTTTTTACTTGTTGTCGACTTTGTGTAGAATGGAAAAAAAGAAGAAGATCCTGTGCAAAAAAAGAGTGTACTCATTAAATAGCTTATTAATTTACATAACATGAGCATTGTCGATTGTGGTGAGAGTTCCTACCCTACTCCTGCTCCCAGTTACTTAAAAATATCTCATTATAAATGTATTACAGATTATTTTTTTTCTTAAATACTACGCATGTCTATGAAAACAGGTAAAGAAAGAGAATGCTTTCTACCTACCTATTACTTGAAAAACTTGACACTTTTTTTTAATGATGGATATATTACAAATGTTAAGCATCATAATAACCAGCGACAATGACTATTTAAAATCCCATTTTAAAAACAAGATCGTGCTAATATGCAAATCACAATCGATGAGATGCAGTAAAAAAAATAAATGTATTTTCTTTTTATTTATTTCTTGATTTCTATTTGCCTGCCAGCCACTACAATAAAACATTTTTTTAGTGTGTCAAACAAACATGTATACACTATATATTTTTAGTGTGTGTTTACTCAAGAAACATGATTTTTGATGAGAAGTGAAAGAAAAAAAAGTAGAAAAGAGTAATGACAAGTATTTTCTTATGTATAACATACACACAAGTACACAACAACGTCCGCTCATCTTCGTTGGTCCGCTTTTCTATAATAATATAATCATCACTTATAAATTATTATTATTATAATACAGGTTGGTAGAAGAAGAAGAAAAAGGGTAGAAAGAATAATTACTTATTACAAGACAATGTGCGATGCCTGTTTAAATGATGTGGTATAAAATAGTGTGGATTTATTATGATGATTACTATTACCAGTACACAAAGCGTGTGACGAGGAGTGAGTTAATATATCATTGACTACTTTACTATAGAGAGCACGTAGCACGTATTAATAAATTCTTTCTCCTTGTTTCACCTAAATACAAAGTAACAACAATAAAGGAACAAGCATGCCATTTTTTTTTCTTAAAGGAACACATGAGAAATAATTTATAACAATATGATAATGTAATACAATAATAATAACAGCAATATAAAATATTGTTTAAAGAACTGCTATATGACATGATATTGTTTAAAAGTCATCACTTCTGGTCTACATAATATTATGCATGTAGGTATAGTAGTATATAGACTGTATACCTAATATGATGTATATAATACACGAGTGTGTCGCACGAACGTACAAAAGTAAATATCTTTTTTTTATAAGATGCACACTTTTTCTCAAGTCAATTAGCTCGTCTCCCTTTGTTTACACATATTATTACATTTTTTAATGAGTCATTTCCAGCCATATAACTGATAAAACATGCTTATTAACTGCGATGATTGTTTCCTTAATGAGGGTTAATTCCACCTTGTTCCTCATTAAAAATCGTGCCTTTTTAAAACTTATTTGAAACCCATTTTTTGAAAAAAATACCTCAAGAATATAATATGTATCTTTTATACATAGTATAATATTTGTAGATAGATAAAAAAGGGGTCTGCATAATTATTATAATATATGTAAGTTCATTCATTGCATTGTTATATGCGAGTGAGTGAGTGAGTAAACCATATTATTATAAGGAAAAGAAGGTTGACGGTGATGCTGATGATGTATGATGATATGCTAATTAACACAAAAATACAATATTATTTTTAGACTTGAAACACTGCTGTTATTATTGATCATCACGAGGAAGATGATGAGTAAATGGATACGACAATAAGGCACCACACGGGATCAACAGCAGCAGAGCTTATTATTACGTAATTAGTGGACGATAAGTCGGACAGTTGGACTTACAAGATTTCAATCTTTATCTTCCGGGCTTTGTTTTTTTCTTCTCTCGTCGTGATTTTATATCATTATTACGAATTCAAATTTCACTAGCATTGTACCACCACCTCAGTGTTTTATCATCATCACCAATCCTCGTCCCTGGGGTTTTATGATGATGATTCTTGCACTATATGTTGCCTAACTCAACTGAACTTGTAACCCACTACCTGAGTTTTTAATTACATAATAGCTCAACAGAGAGGACAATTACGGCGGTGGTGGTATGCACAATTAGTGGGTTCTCTTTGCTATTTGATTCATAATTAATTTCCGGGAGTCATTATAATTATTATTAGAAGTATACATTATAGTTTATGAGTTTATGCAGCATCGAGTTCTCGAGTTAATTAAATCATTCTCTTTGAGGAAACCAGCAGATAATGTGCTACTGTGTTTTACATAATATTCTGTTGTACAGCAAATCGGATAATAATAGGATGTTCGATTACAACTTAATAACACAGGACACTAGAANGTTTGAGGAAACCAGCAGATAATGTGCTACTGTGTTTTACATAATATTCTGTTGTACAGCAAATCGGATAATAATAGGATGTTCGATTACAACTTAATAACACAGGACACCAGAAAATTAAGAAAGACAGGACAGGGTCTCTCGTTGCATGCTGATATAATGTGTTGGCAGCCCTGACCTGCCCACCCACCTTATAACAACGTATTGTTGCAGAGTTCAGACCAGAATTATTCTTAATTACTACAAGTCGTTGTGCTATTAGAGTACGAAAATAGCACAATTAATGCATGTTTAATAAAACCGGATAAAAGATGAAGGTTATACATATGCCTACGTCACACGTTAGCATTGAACTATAAACATGCATGGTACAAAAGAAACTACCAAAATGCATATTATGCAAAAAGCCCAAAGCCATCTCAAAAGGCTTGTCAAGTGCAATTTCCTTCCATATCGTTCAACTCAATTATTATAAAAACCTGAAAAGTACAAAGAAATGCCAGGAGATTACGGATTTTTATTTTATTTTTAGAATTTTTGCCTGTCATCATTATTATTCTTATAAGAGGATCTTCGGTGGTAAGTCTACTTTGCTATCGAAAATGAAGGCCACATTGTTCACATACATATCATGGCCAGAGGAGATCAAAATAATGGTGGCTACTTAAAATAAAAGAGGCTGTGAACCAGGTGCATGCTTAGTTCTTTTTTTGCAAAATAAGATAACCTTTTTTATTGTAATTGTGAACATTGAACTTGTTTTTTTGGGTAAAAAGTGTCTTCATCCTTAAAAATACAATCTGATGGGATAAGGGAGGGGAGAGACAGAGCGGATTTTAAGTCACAATGACGATCATATTAATGCAAAAAACGTGCAAGCGTTTTTTGATCAACGTGCCGTGCGCCATAAAATGATGACTGGCTAAATGGAAGGTAAAAAATCCTTTTTCTGTTATTGTTAGCCTCTTGAGCGTGAAACGGGACTGTAAAAAATCCCGTATTATTTGCAAATTCATTAATTAAATGATTCTCCGTGGAACAAGAAATCACGAGCCTCAGCACGAGATGCGCATCATCTCGTTTACCAATCTCCCATAAGGGAGAGAGAGAGGTAGGGGGTAAACGGGTAGAACCCAAAAAACAATAGAAATTCGCTAGATTTTTATGTGTAGCCATCAGCAAATAAAATGAATTTGCTGCGCTTCTCTATGTAACATTTTAGGAAATTTTCCATATGCTTTTTATGCATAATGGGTAATTGACAATATGTGTTTTAGCCAAGCATAAACGTTTATTTAATAGCTCTGTTAAGAGACACCAGCAGAGGACGAGGACGCCATCAAGTTAAGGATGATGATTTTTAAAGAATCATCATCTATCGCAAAAAGTCAAATGCACTTATAATCTATACCAAAAGAAATCTAATTTGCCTTACAACAACGTATGTATCTCTGTATATACCGTTTTCTCGCTCATTTAATGGAATGGATATGAGATTAGCTAAAAAAAATCAATCCGTCCAATGTGCAAAAAAGTAGCAATCACTGGAATCACTCGAGTGTCTCAATTTCACGGGAAATATCTCCGTGTGTGCATTTCTTGAGATTACATTACATTATACTTACTTTATATTTACACTCTTCAAACTGCAACAAATGCCATATTATCGTATCTATCAGACATACCTTTCGTTTTTATACGCAATGCGCCATATTTATATAAGGAGCAATGAAGCAAGATCAGCAATCAGCAGAGCACTCTGTCTAGAAGCGTAGATGGAAGTAAATCAC